>CADDXX010001125.1:0-103261 GCA_902810485.1 Alauda arvensis | reverse complement strand
ACTGTTCTTATATAACAAAACTTGTTGGTGCAAAATTCAGTAAAATTATTGTTGTACTCAGACTTGTTAATGAAATTGATGGTATAAAACAATTTTTTTTCCAGCAGTTGCTTCATTAGAAATGTCAGACCTCTGTCTATTGTAGATGAAGGGGAAAAAAGTCAATATTCCATATTGTGATCTCCAACCATCCAGCACCATTATTGTGCACTTACTGGTCATGGTAATACTTCAGAACACCATGGGATGGGAAAAAACAGTGGAGTAAGACTGGGATTCTTCCACAGCAGAAGGCTAGAGAAAAACTTCATAAACATCTATTCCTAAGAAAGGTCTTGCACAAGTTTGGGACATAGGAAGCAAAATACTTCCATAATAACATAAGATGTTCACGTCATGAATGGGAAGTTGTCTCCCAGCTACTGAAATGGAAGGAATTACATCAGTTCACTTCAGCTATTGCCATCTGCAGACAAACTAAAAATTATTGGTGTCTGAAAAATTGCTATTATGTTTTGAGAAATATTTTTAAACTTGGAAGGATGCTCTATTTGGTAAACTTATGGAAACATTTCACTTAATCCTTGAGGCCTGTGACATTCACAGTAATCCATCATTTTTTTACACTAGTTTCATTTACATAAAAGAGTTAAAGTAAAAATGGATATAAGCATTTCAATTAAGCCAGTCACCAATTTTGGTTGGAAACATATTTTTAAAAAGACCAGACAATTCTATTAGAATTATAATTTTTTTAAAATTATTCCTAGTGTGCTAAATCAGACAATTCTTTTTACTGCAAATTTTCAGAAGATGCAAAGTTAGTCTTATGTAATGAAACATAAAAAGTAGAACACATTCTTATAATCAGGCTGGTAAATACATAAAGAAAATTTCATGTGTAAAAAATAAGTTGCATTGATGTAATTCTACTTAACAATAAAAGTACTTCTCAAATATACTGCTCATATTTCCCCATTGTTTTATATACTTTCACATACAGTAAAAAGAAAACAAGACTGTTTTAAGAAACTACTGAAAGTCTTCTATTATATTTGTAACATTTTGGGTTGTAACAGTGTCTCTGTTTCTTATAACTTAGCTACAAAATCAAGACTCAGTTGTAGAAAAAAAGGAAAAAAATTCCTGTTCAAAATATCATTTTTCCCTGTTTCATTTCTTATTGTACAAGTAAGTAAAATATTTAGGCTAGTCATTTTGACATTTCAAGGGTACCATGTTGTTATGGTGTTTTCAGTAAAAAGTATGTTTCCAAGATATCTTGGTTTAGAAAGACAGGTGTTTGCTAGGGAAAGTCCAGAGCCCCTGATGCAATGGAGAATGCAAACCCCCTCCCTCCAAATTATTATAAATTTGCAATTAAGGGGCTTTCAGGCAAAAATATGTGGTAATAAGAATAACAGTTCTTTACTAGAAATATATATTTAAAAAATTACAACGTAATAGTACAAAACACAAACGAAACAAAAAAAAAATTTACTGACAGAGTCAGAATACGACCTGGCACCCTGATGGTCAGGGTGCTGGCAGCAGTCCAGTTAAGTCCTTCTGGAGTGACAGATATGGTTTTGTTGGGGCAGACATGATCCTGTAGAAGGATGTAGTTTTTTTCCAAGGGTCCAGTGGTGATGAGGTGGGTCCAGTCTCTCTCTTGAAATCCAGTGGAAAAGCCAGCTGTCCTGGTGTTGTGAGTCCCAGGCTTTTTATCCAGGTACGAATGCTTGGCTCCTCCCACTGAGTAGAGCATCTCACAATGGGATGATGTAATTCTTTCAGTCATGCAGTGAACCTTAAATGGCCCATTAACAGCAGATATCCCCCTGGAGGAAAGATGGGTTGTGGAAGAGATAAAGATCAGTGTCCCACCGGGTTTTAATCGCTGGGCCATTAACACCTCCCCCTCCTTCCCAGATTTAGAAGAGATAAAGAAAAATACCTACCCAACCTATTCCAGCAGATGGTAAATTCAATAAGTACTTTTTTTGGTTACATCTTGCAACCCAAGACACAAGATTACATGAATGTCTAATACTTTTAGCATTACTGTTATGGAAAAGTTCAGGATATGCCTGCTTCATGTAGTAGAGAATTTTGTGAAGTCTTTGACTACCAAATACTGGAGTACCTAGTTCTGCCTTTATTCAAACTGAAAACTTGGCTCATGTTAATAAGCTCTGACATTATTTATGTCATGTTAATTTGGCAGTAGACCCAGAAAGCAGTATTTTGACTTTCTCTATAGACAGGACCATGTATATGTGGCTGTGGGTAGGCAGATTTTCCTTGTAAGCCTGTGCATTTCCATGCCTCTCCACTGCCCTGTGTCTCTGTATCCCCACTGAAACCAATTAGGAATCCTGTTGTGTGAAGCACCACACAGCCAAGTCAAAAATATAAAGGAGTATTGGATATGATAGATAAATGAGAAGGCACAATGGTTCCGTTTTTAAATGCACACATTTAAACACAGGAAGATTAAAGGCCTCATGTAGATAAACCGGGAGTCTGTATTAGTGCTAGTCCTTAACTTCCCTAGAAATCACCAGAACTGGTGTGGGACAACCCTCATAACCTGTAAATGGCTCCCCAGACTCCAGGCAGTTTCTGGAGTCTGGCAGTCTTTGACATCAAGAGACAGTGACTTCTTTGTTTGCTTTCATAAGATGGTGCAGAGAAGGCCACTGAATCTACGCTGCCTCCACACACCACTAGGTACAGCAGAAAACAGTGCTACATTGAACCTAGTGGGCTTTCTAACTCGATTAAAAGCTGCCTCTCTCTGCAAAGCAAATAAAATAAGATTTTATTTGGCAATTTCATTCAATCTTATTACCGTCGAAACCGTTGAAAATTTTGAGTTTTTAAAATCAGAGTCAACAGGGATTCCATGGAGTTTTGAGGGATTTTCAGACCAGAGGAAGGGGTAAATATTTTGTATATAGCATCTGGTGTATTTCTAGGTAGATATTTTTGTTCTGGAGATAGAGACTTTTTTTTTTCCTTTTTTTCAGGTTTTTTTTTTTTTTTTTAGTTTTTTTTTTTTTTTTAATTTTTTTTCATTTTTAGACTTTTTTCTTCATAGTGCACTCATTCTGCATAATACACTCATTCACAAATGTGCTTCTTTAGCACTACTTGAAAATATTACAATATCAACATGAACAAACAGTAATGATTTTTGTTTTATTCATGAAGAAATAGAGTGAAAAATAGGAGAACTTTGTGAAGATCCACTTGTCATCTGCAGTAATAGACTTAGGGGAAGTATTCTAGGAAGTATTCTAGTAGCAAGTGTAGGAATCACTATTAAAATCATACCCTGAATAATTTTAAAATAGGAAGAACCAGTTCCCCCTTTCATCATAGGTAATTTTTCCCTAATAATCTGGAACACCACCTGCTACTTTAACATCAGTGGCATGTTAAATCCTGGTTTTTTTAGTTGTCAGTATACCTAAACCATTCAGGTGTCATTAATCTAACTTTAGAGCAAAATGCTCAAATTCAGTTCATCTTTGGAAAAACATATTCTCTTGGGTTCCAGAGAGAGATCTGGGGTCAGGGTTTCTTTTGTATTAGTAGATCAATAATAAAGATAATAATACAGTGCCACTGACTTTTGTCACATCTAACCTTGAAGTACTAGATTATTGCTCAATAACAGTCAGAAATATTTCATCCTTTCGTGATTGCTTCACTAATTTTTCATGATCCACAACACTATCTTCTTCAAATACAAATAAAATTTGGAAGCAAAAAGGTAAATAAAAGTGACAGAATTATATAAACTATGAGCCACAATAGGTATCAATACCCTAATAACTGAATACATTAGAGAAAATTTTAATTACCTTTCTATCATTGAATGAAAAATGTTCAGGGATTTATCAAAATTAGTTTCCAACCTCTACAGAGGTTTTTTGACTGATTTATCTTTACTTTTTAAATGAAACTGCTTATTTTTCTTAATATTGAAGAAAAATACTAAAATAATTTAAAAGATTTGAAAGTGAAATAGATCCATCATGTTGAAGTATTACACTGTAAGAAAACTGCAGTAACATGGAATAAAAAATCACTGAGGAAGCATGGTGGTGAATTTTGAAACTGAATGTGTCTTGTACTTACATTAATGCCTTTCAACTCCTGTAGCTTCCAAAAAATCAGGTTAGAGATTTGGTTCATTCAATACACATGACATTTATTTGAAAAAGACAGAGAAGAAGACTTGTTAATCTAAATTTTTCCAGCAACTACCAGTGATAATGCCAAAGTTGTTTGGCCACATCTGATGAAAAGAGCATCAAAGAAGGCAGTGAACTCTAGCCCAACCTTAAGAAACCTTGTTATTGTCTTAATTTAATTTATTCTTTTATAAAAATTGTAGAAAAAAAAAAGCAGGAGTTGTGCCTTCCTTGGTATTCTGAAAAAACGCTAGCAATAGAAATATTACTGAATCAGGATTTCTGTGCAAACAACAATTATGAATTTTTGAAGGCTTGGCTTCTCATTAACTTACTTGTACTTACACAAAACTAATATTTAGCCATAAAGATTTTGCTCAGCCCAAAAATATGTATTCTGTAATTGTGGCAGGAAAACCCTAGATTGCAACCCTGCATAAGCTTCACAGGGAAGTTTGTTTTATATAATGAAACCAGAGAACTGCAAAATCAAAGAATCATAAAATCATTAATATTGGAAAAGACCTCCACAGTCATCAAATCTAACCTTTGACCTAACACAATCATGCCAGCTTATGCCCAGCACTGAAGCACCACATCTGGTCATTTCTTGAACATTTCCAGACATGGTGTCTTTCACCATCTCCCTAGGCAGTCTGTTCCAATGCCTGAAAACCTGTTCAGTGAAAAAAATTTTCTGATGTCCAATCTGAACCTTCYCTGGCTCTGTGTGGGCCAGCATCCATCTGACTGCACCCTCCTTTCAGGCAGTTCTGGAGACCCACAAGGTCCCTCCTGAGCCTCCTTTGCTCCAGGCAAAACACCCCCAGCTCCCTCAGCTGCTCCTCACAGGACTTGTGCTCCAGACCCTTCCCCAGCTCCACTGTCCTTCTCTTGACAAACATCAGCACCTCAATGTCCTTCTTGGAATGAAAGACCCAGAGATGAACACAGGATTTGAGGTGTGGCCTCACCAGTGCWGAGTACAGGGGGACAATCCCTRCCCTGATCCTGCYGGCCACACYATTGCTGGTACAGGCCAGGATGCTATTGCCAGGAATTCCCTGGATCATGTTCAGCCACCAACAAACCAGCACCTCCAGGCCCTTTTCAGCTCGACCACTTTCCAGCCACTCTGCTTCAAGTCTGTAACGCTGCCTGGGGTTGTTATGCCCAAGGTCTAACACCCTTCGCCTCGTTGAATGTCATCCCATTGGCCTTGGGCCATTCACACAGCCTGTYCAGATCCCTCTGCAGTTTTGTCTCCAACCCAACTTAGTRCTGTCAGCAAATTTGCAAGAATGCACTAGATCTCTTTGYCCAGGTCATCAATAAAATYATTGAACAGACCCYAGTACTGAACCTTGGAGAATCCAAAGGCTCGTAGAATCAAAAATCAAGAATCATAGAATCAACTTACTGAATCATAGAATCAGAGAATTATAAAATATTTTGTGTTGGAAGAAACCTTTAAAGGTCATCTAGTCCAATCCCCCTGCAATGAGAAGGGACATCTTCGACTAGATCAGGTTGCTCAGAGCCCTGTCCAACCTGACCTTTACTGTTTCCAGGGATGGTGTAATTCGCACCTCTGTGTAATCTGTTCCAATGTTCCATAACATTCATCAAAAAAATATTTTTCTTTGTATCTAGTCTGGATCTACACCAGTTTGGTTTAAAATTGTTACCTTTTGTTCTGTTGATACGGGTCCTAGTAAAAAGTCTGCCCCTTCTTTGTTTTAAGCCCCCTCTATATGACAGGGCATGTCTTTACTCCAGGCTGAACAACTCTCTTTGCTGTAAGGCAGGTGTTTTGYCCCTTTGATAATTTTTGTGGATCTCCTCTGGACCCACTTCAACACTTTTTCCTGTCCTGAGGATTATGAAGCTGGAACATGATCTTTCACCAGAGYAGARCAGAGGGGCAGAATCCCCTCCCTGGYCCTGCTGCCCACACTGCTTTGGATGCAGCCCAGGACACGTTTGGCTTTCTGGGCTGGGAGTGCCCATGGCTGGGTCATGTCCAGCCTCTCACCCACCAGCATCCCCAAGTCCTTCTGGGCCAGGCTGCTCTGGATCTGTTCATCCCCAGCCTGTTCTGGTACTGGGGCATTGYCCTGACCCAGGTGCAGCACCTTGCACTTGATCTTATGAAACCTCTTGAGATTCCTATGTGCTCACTTCTCAGTTTGTTCAGATCCCTCTGAGTGGCATCTCACACCTCAGGCACATGAGATGCACTGCTCAGCTCATTGTCATCAAATAATATAATTAACAATAGGTAAGAGACAGTTTCTTTTTAAAAGTCACAAGATACACTGGTTAGAGCCAAGCTTTTGACCTTTATTCAGGAAGTTTCCAAGAGACCTCTAGCTGAACTAGATGGGTGATAACAAAAAGCAAGAACTAGAAGAAGGAACAATAATATTTTTACAGCAAATTTAATCACAGATTTGTTAGAGATTAAAATTGTCAATATATCTTGCAGGAAAAATACACAAAATTAAGTGTTTAACTCACAGACACACACAAAAGTCAAAAAGCCTGGGAAACTTTAAAACAATATCAAACAGATCCCAAGAGTACACTGACCAGGTGTACTGGTGGAAAAATGTCATTGTGGGTCATGCATGGCATAATACTATTGCAGAATACTTGAGCAGAAAAAACTCTGCCCTTTTAAACAAAACAAATCCAAGCTAACAGCACTTCAATGATACCTGACTTTTAGGAAGTACAATTTATCACAAATAGACAAAACCAACAAAAATCTTCATAAAAATTATGGAATGTGAAAAAAAGTAAAATTTGGAACATATTTATACGGGAGTAAAAGACATAGGAGAAGAATGTTTGCATGGCCAGGAGAACTAGGTAACTTAAAAGTCTCATCAATATGTGCAAATTGTCATGCTAGTATGCCTAAAAATCATAATCGAAAAAATTTAAAACACCCTCTTGCTATGTAACTTAAATTAATTTTTAMCTGAAAATACTTTCTARCTAAAAAGTGTTATTAATTTCATGGAAATACTTTGGTTTATGTTTGCTTCCCAGTGACACCTTCTTTGTCAGTCCCTCACAATGGTGAATTTCCCTCACACAGAATGCACTCTCAGGTCCCAAATACTTACTCTATGCCAGGCCAGAGTGGCCCTGAATGAATTTAGGAGAAAAAATGGTTATAGGGAACAGAATTGTCATTTCTCCTGATGATTAAATCTGTTTATGGTTTATGTTAAAATTAATTTTAAAATATTTGTAATTTAATGTCTATATGATCTTTTAAAACAATGGAATCAATATTAAATAGATGATTTTTGTTTATCCCCACCATAATTTTTGCAGCTTTGGAGAGCAGTTATCACAGATCTTACTATAAAATGGCAAACTTACAAAAACAACATACCATAAGAAAATTCAAAATTCTTAGAAGGCCTTGTAAATCAAAGATGATTTGAAAACATTTCTTAATTGTTAAAATAGGGGTTTGGGATTTGGACATTTCTTTTTAACCAAGTAGCTTCCACTATCATTTTCCTGACTCCTTTACTGACATTTTCTGACCTTCAGAAAATAAGTACATGGAGTTTCTTAAAAGCTCATCCATGTCCACCTTTAGAAAGTAACATATGAAGGAGTACTTACCCAATATCAGACAACCGCTATGGAATAAAAGTCTTGATGGGCTGGTGAATTAAGAAACAGTGATAGAAAACCACTGCAAAGGCAGATGAAGCATCTAAGAACTCATTTCTGCATTTTTTCTGGAATTTTGGGTTTAAAATTTCCTTTGAAGGTACATAAGTTGAGTGAATTTGAATGAAATTCACTGGTCTGCTCTCTTTACCCCTGTGCTTACAATAGTTTTCTTTGCTGAACCTAGTGTAAGAAATGGTATTCTCAAAGAGAAGGATTAAATTAATTTTGTATGATTTTAATAACGGGTTTTTTTTAATAAGGTGACAAAGTACAAAAACAGTAAACACATGCAGAAGAAAGAAAAAGCAAAATAAGAGTTAGTTAAGGGGGGAAAAAAAGTTTGATAAAATCTGTGGCTTAACTCCAGCCAGCAGCTAAGCCCAACACAGCTCTTCACTCACCTCCCCCACAGTGGGATAGAAATGAAAATCAGAAGGGTGGATATAAGAAAACATGGGTCAAGATAAACGGGTAAGGGAAAATCTGTGTGAGCAAACAAAAACAACAAGAAATAGCAGGGATAAGGCACAATTTCAGCCATCTGAAGGATTGCTGGACTCCATCACATGTAAAAGTTACACAGAAAGACAAATGCCATAGCTCCAGATGTACATCCCTCACCCAGTTTTATTGCTGAGGATGATGTCATGCAGTATGGAATGTGGTCAGTTGGGGTCAGCTGTTCCATCTGTGTCACATGTCAGCTTCTTGTGCATGCCAACCTCCTTGATGATGGGATGGTTTGAGGAGCAGAAAAATGCTTGATGTTGTGTCATTGCTGCTCAGATATAATAGTCTCAGTGTCCTAGCTGGTGTACAATACACTCCATTCTCTATAGCACATTTTTATCCTCTGTTTCTTCCAGAACTAGTGTTTTACTGTTGCTCTCTGTACTGTGGCCCTGCAATGTCACCTTCTCGTGATCAATTTTTATTAAATTTTTATTAAATTTATTTATGTTTTCTGAACTTTTTACACAGAAAACATACAAGCACATCCAAAACATCTTAAACATTTCCTAAAATTTTCAGAAAGTTAACCACTTGTTTGAGGCTTTTTAATTTGTTTGATGACTACACCAACCTGTATTCATGTGGGAAACCTGTCTTTCAAGGCACATCCTTTGTCTGTGAAAGTCTTTAAACAACAAACATCCCAAACAATGCTTTTAAGTGAGTTGCATTTAAGTGAGAAATATAATGCTTTCATTAGCTTGGCTTACTTCTGAAACTTATCTCTAGGGGAACAAAGAATACAATTTTGTCATATACGCTTCCATGCCTAGCATGTTCTAACTTGAAGATAATGTCTTAGTTTTTCCATTTTCACTTCTTTTTTCTACGTAATCCATTTTCACTTGCAGCCCACCTACTTTAAATTTGTTCTAGAATCAGTAAGGAATTAGTATCAGTATTACATTCACCACATTTCTTCTTTGTATTATAGAACACAAGCCATGTAAATATTTTTATTCTTCAAGTCAGGGAGAATCTTAGCTTCCTTCCATTCATCTATTCTGCTATCTGAAAAATTATTGGTCTAAAACTCACTCTGGACATCTGCTTTAACTCTGAATTTTGATATTTGGATTCTAGAGACTCTACTTGGTAATGATTACATGTAACATTGAAGCAATATTCAAAAACCTTCMCATGATCAATTGTGGTATAACCCAACTCTGAGATCAGAGGTCTACACTTGTGAAGTGTACACTTCATCAGTCACAAGGACTGTGATTGATTAAATACCATGTTACCAAGTATGTTTCAGGCAGTGTCCGGCATAATTTAGTTGATAAAGATAGTATGTTTGAGCTTTGAATACATTTTGGGTTGGAGAAAAAGGCAATTTTTGTATTTCTTTTACCAGGAAAAAAAATCCCAGTTTTTAATTCACTGCAAATGATGAAACAAGAATGGAGGTACTGATATTATTAGTGTTTCTTAAAATAAATTAACACAATTAATTTAAATTACTTCTTTTCAAAGTAAAATAACTAGCTTGTTTGTTTGTTTGTTTGTTTTTGCCTGAGTGTAATTTCTTGCACAATAATATGTATCAGAYGCAGAATAGGTCATTGAAGCAGAGGCTATAAAACAGGTAAAAAGAGTTTAACCAGAGAATCACATTGCACCTGTTTTGGAAGAGCTCACYTGGAATTGAGATTTTCCTGGGATAGGCGGTCCTACTTACCTTCTCTGACATGTTTCTGTGAAGGTTGTTTGGGAGATTTTTCTTGTTCACTAGAAGAACTCTTTGGTTACAGGATTGTGATACACTAATCTTATTCTTTTCTTAAGTCTGTGCAGTCATATTATATAAATAATTTATACTTTTTGTTACATKTCATAGATAATAATGAATTTCAGTCTTAGACATGAAAAAGCATAATTGTTTGGAACTTATATYTGTTCCCTAATAATGTCTTGATGTTCAGGTAAAAATGAACATGGATAAAACAGAAGGCTTCAGGGAGCTTGAAATATTTTAATTCTACTCTTTCTATTACAGCTTAATTTATTCTTACACAAAATGTATGGTAATTCCTGATGGATATGTGTGGTCTTTCTTAGTGCATAAGCCCATAAAAATTTGGGGGAAAAATAGTGCATTATAACTGTGATGTAGTTTAAATAAAAATATGTTTAGTTCAGGAAGGCTTTTGTCTTAAAATGCAAACTTTCATTAAATATTGTCTCATCTGTACATAAGAAGTCTTTCTGTCTGGATATTAATGAAGACAATGAATTCTATGAACTGTCTTCTTTTTTAAATGTCAGATTTGACTGTTGTTTCCTAATTACATAYTATGCATTGATTTTAATTATTTGTGAGAGTTTTATTATACACCACAAGGAATTTTTGTGGAAAACCTCTGAACTGAAATGTGTTTAGTTGTGTTGGTACTCTAGTGGAAAAAAAAACCACCTGCTCGATGAAATGCATAGACAACACATGCAGTTCATTAAAATAATGATTGACTTGGCTGCCTGTTTTTGTATCACTCCAACCCCAACCCAACCTGGACATGGCTTTCTCTCCTTTGCCCCAGCAGCCTTACCAGGCTGTCACTGAATCGAGCTTCTCCCTGGTCACATTCTCTGCCCCTGCTCATGCTTTGGATCCGTGTCGGTGGAGGGCAGCCTTGCCCTCAGCTCCTGGCTTCCTCTCCATGGGGAGCAGCCAGAACTTTCTTCTCAATAACAGCAGGTTAAGGAAAGGAAACTAGCACTGTACTGCTGAGCACCCTAGTATATTATCACTGATGGCAATCAGGAAGCAGAAATTGAAGGAGAGTGTGGATCTTTCCATGGTATAGGTTGGAGCAACTAAAAATTTAAGGATTTTCTATGCTTGTATGACTAAACAGGATAAATGTGACTATATTGTTAATTTTTTTTGTCAATACAATTTTAGCTTTTGCATGATTCTTCAGCAGTGTATTTCAGTGTGTATTTTCACTATTTGTGGGAAGGCAAAGCTTCTTGTTTGCTCTGAAGTTGCTCYTACACAGTGTCAGTGAATTACTTGTGATCATGTTTTCCTAAAACATGATCACAAGTATCCTAAAAGTACAGCATAATTATCATTTTAGCTAAGGAGATTTGTTTGCTTATGAGATTTTTTTCCAACATTTTTAATCTTAAAAGTACATATCACATATCTATTTTATACATTTTTCTTTTCATATCAGAACATTTAAAAGATCCCATACTATTCATGTTCAACAGTACCAACAAAAGAATGACAAAAAAACCTCAAGGAGAATAGGCAAAAAAGTCCTCTAGGTAATATGACATTTATCTAGATTTTTTGAGGACTTTTTCTCTAGTTTCATCAGACTCTTATTACAAAGAATGAAAGAATGATGAGTAACTAAAATCTAATTAGGGCTCGAGTGCAAGAGTTGCTAGGTACTGATGGAACACAAAGTTTAAAAACCTGAGAGGGGAGCAAAAATGTTGCTCTGAATTCCTACCAATTCCTTTTCTTAATGTAAGTTTCAATATAACTTTTAGAAGTACCTGCTTAAAACTACAGTCCTTTTAAAAATGAAACTCCAAAATCTCAAAAAACATCCCCAAAAAAATTCGAGTCACTGTATTTGCAAATAAACCACTTCGTATTTCTGTTGTAATTGCTACTCCATGTAATCGGATAGCATCAGTAGAATTTTCTGATCTTGTGAAGTTTGAGAGACACCTTAAAGAAAATTTATTTAATTTTTCAAAAGGTGGAGATACAGATAAATGTAGACAGAATCTATTGTTTTGTGTTTCAGAGCCATTCAGTGGCTGCAGTGAGATGACTTGGACACTATAATATAACCATGTTCCACATTCAGAGAATAACCTTCARAAACCACAGAAAATGTGTGTAAATGCCATATTAATGAGAAAGAGCAACTTCAACCACATGAACTTATGCAACAGAAGCCGTAGGAAACAATTTTTTAATCAAAAAACTCTCTACTGCTGCAAAAGAAAGAACAGTTCTAGCATGTAATACTATTTGATAGAGTGTTTTATAGCTTTCTCTACAAAAATATTACATGAGCTGTAAAAATGAGCTGGAAGCAGAAGTAATGAATGTTATGCCTCCCCTTAAAGATGTGCTTGCCTGAGCATAGTTGCCACTAAATTAATTGCTATCCATTTATATACTAGATGATAAATAGATAAGTAAATAGAGAATTTCACTGAATTTTATATTATTTTGTTATATCATTTAAATACATATGACTTCTAGAGATTGTAGCTCATTTTAGTAGAATTTTATTTGATCAAAAAATACTTTACTGCTATAAACTTCAAGAAAGAATTAAAAACATTACAGTATGGTCAATACTGCCTGACTGTGTYCTGATAGAATACAGAAAAGGCTAGAACTCATTATCTTTTGTTTCTATTCCCCTATCACCACCTCAAATTTTCAGTTCTTCTGAACATGTGATTACGAAAGATGTAGTTTGTAAATCATACATCTTATCCATAAAAATATATTAACGGGCAACCTTTTTTTTTACTTTTTTTTATTTACTGTTCTCAACTATCTGTTCCAGCTCAGCAGGAGCCTTTGCTTTCAAYTTTTGAGATGGAGGTTCAGTCTCWAGCCCTGTGTGAAATGGCAGCTACCTTAGAGGAATGTGTACTCAGTGCATTACAAACTTGGATTTGTTGGGATGGTTACCATGGCTACACCAAGTTTTCACCTGAATGATCATGACATGTATCATGTGAAAAGTATTTCCTTACAAGATTAAGGATTACTTAGCTTTTCCATCCTTCAGCCCAAGTTGAAGTTGCCTCTAACCGTTCCAACACAGAAACATTCTAGCTATTATCCAGTACTTGTTTAGACTTCCAGTAGGAACAAAGAAAGAACATTTTAGATCTCGGTCCAAAGGTTAAAACAATGTTAATTTTACCACAAATTTAAGTGTCTTTTTCTTCAAGGGTCTGCTAACTTGGAGAATGAGAACTTGATCTACCAGGTCTRTAGTGAAGGATTTGTATTCCAAACTACTTCTCTAGTTAACTGCTGTGTCATCCACAAACCTGTTAATAGGTGAATGAAAATGAGATTCAACTAGTTACTAAACTACTCCACATACAGCCATACTTGTTGTTTTGAAGAGAAATAGGRCAGACCTTAATAAAGTGATACTATRGGAACTGCTGYGAAACTCRTTAGTGGATTAGGCAATRCAGAATGTAGAAGCACAGACATTTGTGTTTGGCTTTTATATTGTGGTAGTTTAAAACTAGCTTGAAAATTAACTCTAAATAATCCCCTCCCTCTCCCCTTCACACCCTTCTGGTGAGAAAGGAACTAAGGCAGAGACTATGGCTTGAGATAATGATTTACTGAAAAAAAAGCCAGCAATGGGATGGGAAATGAACCGTAACAGCAACAACATTGATAACACACATGTACAAAAAAAAAATTATTTACACACAAAGAGGTGCTCAAACACTGTGACAATTCCCTGATTAAGACAAGACGATGGTTGTTCCTGCAACTTGGCAGTGACAGAGTTTTTCCCAAGACAAAGACAAGATGGTGAATGCACYCTGTGACCTTCTGAGATAAAAATCAGATGGCTGTTTTCAGCCAGTGTTTCCCCTCCCTGCGCCCGAGACAGCAAAAACCAATGACAGGCAAACCCCTAWAACACTGGATTGTCTGTGTTGCAGTGCCCATTCCCCTGGGGTTTGACTCCATGCTGTGCTGCTGTTTATCAGTGTTTGCCACTTTGTCATGGTGTTGGCGATTCCGCTGCATTTGGCAGGATCCGGATGGGCTCGGTGTGGCTTGGTTTGCTGCTGCTTCATTCCCTGTGGCTGCTCCTGGAACCAGTGCCTCTGGTGCATGCACTGACCTAGGCTCAGCTGCATTCGCTGCCTAAAGCCACATCCTCCTGAGGAACAGGAGGGGATGAGCAGCAGTGGGGAGAGGGAATACAGACCACAGTGCTGGTTCTGGAAACTTTCTTGAGAAAGAAACMGTACAAAACGGCCCAAGTTTGGTGTATATTAATCCATTTCTTTCTCCTGAAACCACTTATAAAATAAAGTGCATGGTAGGGAACAGCACCCTAGCCATGCTCCACCCCTCCTCTCTGCAAGTAGGACATATGTTACTTCTGATGAAAGAAAATAACACATACATAAAATAAACAGATTAATCAGCTACAGAGTCGATATCAGCAGCAGTCTGACATCAGCATCTCTGGTTTAATTTGGCAGACTTTTAAGCGGATGTGTTCTTCCTAGTACCTACCTAGACTCTCTCCTGTGTACAAAGAAAGCTCTCTTTTTAAAGTTGAGGACAGTAGAAGTTGTTTGTTTTAATAAAAAGAATTTGAGACATAATACATTTCTTTTCACTCCTAACATGGTATATTTCATTTCTTCTTGACAATATGAGATTGAAAAATATTCTATTTTGTTTTTGGAAAATGTTTTGTGGTTTGAGACAGACATTCTATGCTGCTTTATTCTTTATTTTTTAAATGACATCCAGTATTATCCTCACTTTGAAGTCTTATGCAGTTGCTGAACAATAAGTACTAGAAACTTGTAAACACAAATCTCCTAATCCATTAGAGTTCAATGGAGGTGATGAAGCATTTTATTCTTTTCTGTCTGTGATGGTTCCATCCCCTTCTCAAGTAGAACCAAGTCAGAATGGCATATTTTCATCTTTAAGTCACAACACTTACTAGAAATAACAAGACCCTTAACTTACATTTACACTGAAGTAGCAAGACAATTATAATCTAACTGTCAAAGGAATGCTACACTCAAAGCTGCAAATTCAATCCAAGTATATTTTGTGTTRACTAGATTTAAACACAACAGAGCTAAAACCAGAAAAGATAATTGCCTACAACTCTAAATACACCTAACATTAACTTACCTGAGAGCTGCAATGTCACTTTTGCAACATTAGGGAAATGCATACATTATGCACATSTGATTACATTTTTTCATGTTGCTTGAAGTATATTTGTGCAATAAAATGCATTTATATGCCATGTTCTTATGTAGCACATACAGATGAGAAATAACTTTTTAATAACTTCTGTGTACATATGTCAGGGTTTTAAAAGAACCCTTTCCAATGTGTACTTTCATRGAAATGTGTTTCCTTTCTTTAGGTTTCTGACAATTAGAAAATAGGTGCAAAAACGTTTTAGGCAACTTTATTTTCAAATATTTGTCTTCAACATTTCATGTTTTCTTTCAGTCTATACAATGAAAAATGTGATGATCTTTATTTCTAGTAATGTGATTGCAAAGAAAGAAACACAAAAGTAAGAAAATATATTTCAGAAAAAATTTACCTCTACAAGGTAAAAAAAGGTATCTTCTTGGAAACAAGAAGATATTACGGGTGAGGACAGTACTGACAATTTAAAAGAAAACTATAATCTAGCAGTTTTGGTTATTAACTCATAATAAGTAGCCCAAATAAATCAATCAGTGACAAGTTCCTTATTTCTGAAACAGACTGACCTACTGTGTTTTGTCATACTGTCAGATGGCTGGCTTTTCTTGAGATTATATAATCTGGAAAGAATGAGCAAATCTTTTCTTCAGATGTGGGAAAATTGAAGAGGAAATAAGAAAGAATATGAGGTTGAGTATGGAGTGTATAATTATCCAATTTTAAGGACAAAATTAAGGTTAGGATAAGGTTGCTTGCAGATTCTCCCATAAGTAGAGTCAAGATTAGAGTTCCTTGCAGATCCTTTCATTAGGTGAGATACTGTGTTATGGCCTTTGCCTCTCCTGGAACATCTGGACAATTAAATGAAATTTTGACTCCTGTTGTCTCCCCCCTAACTCTGCCAGTTATCATCCACTCTCTCTTCTTACTCTGCTCTGTCATCACTTTTATTACTKTTTTTAAGTACTTGCTCTGAGCAGACTCAGCAGAAGCCCTACAGCCCCAAGGAGAATGAAGCAACTACAAGTTGAGTCCATGCCCTGAAATACGAAGCAGCAATGTAGTCAGAAAGAACACATGCTTTCTGCTTAAGTAAGCACTCTGACAGGTAGCATTTAAAAGACTCCATCAAAAAGAATGTTTTTCTAACAATTATTGGCATTCTTGAAGGCCAGCTTTTTATAAGAATAGTACCATTTCCTAAATTTTAAATAAATTCTTATGAATTACTTAATTAGTAGTATCCAGTAAAACATCCAGTAGAGAAGATAATTACTTGATTGTCAAATAGAATAACAACGGTTTTCCCTGCAGTGAAATCTCAACCACTGTAATTAGGTTATGTCATACTTTACCCTGAAGGGAATATTAAAAACACAAGACAAGCCAGTTTCATCCACTGTATTTTTTCTATTTATAGTTTAGTGCWAAATTGCTGCCTTCATGATGCWGCAAAGACATCAATAACGAAATAACCACTCTTCTGTTGCTCAATTAAGTTTGCTACWTGGATATTAATGAAAATATGGATCTTCTAAGAGAATTCTGTTGACTAATCATTTGTAGCATAATAATAAAAAATAYACACATGAAGAGTTTTACAAGAAAAAATAACACAGTAGAAATATATAGAAGCAGGATCMAAAAAAAAGCAGCAATAAATATATCTGCAAGTGATGCCTTGRGAAGGCTGACCTGGAACAGAGACTGAACAGAGCTAGAGAAYAAAGTAGACACTCATKGAAAAKCCTTTAAGGGCAGCACAAGAGCCTGACCAGGGCTACACTCAAGGTGCACTWAAAATGGTCACAAAATGGAGAMCCRGTCATGGGGTCTCACWCTTTTATAAGTTTWGGTCCATTTGCAAATTGGGGTTTAATTCTCCAATTACARCTTCAGGCTGTGAAGTCTCATSCTTCTTGTTTTCTCTCTTCAGTTCACTGCTGTTTATGCTTTTGGGCCTGATCTTGTACTTACTGTCCTTGGTCTRCATCAGGAAAAGGATTTGTTTKGTCTACCTRTTCTGTGAAGAGAGCTCACTAGCACTTAATAGGAGGCTCAGAGCTAAACACTTAAGCAGCACAGAATTTGAAAAACATAAAAGCTAAAAYTTAAGGCATCACAAGGATTATACATATACTAATACACTGAGTGAATTGTGACTAACYTTTTTTCTATTTTTATTTTGTATTTCTCCTCTCTCAGAACAACAACAAAACAACAGCAAAAAACCCAACAAACCTTAAAAAACTGAAAAAATTACTGATTATGAAGAATTGCCTGTCCCTATGCCTCCATTTGCAAAAAAAATTATATTTGTTTAAATCTTAGTAYATGTATGTTTGTATTTATTTACATAGATTTTTAAAAAATGTTATTCACAGTTGTGAATGCTGATCTGTTTTCCACATGCATTTGATAAATATGAAAACTGGTTGTTTATACCTAATGTAAAATCAGGCCACACTTAGTTTGCCTATAAAACCATATTGTACTGCTAAGTGAATCCCTTAATGGAGAAAAATACCCCAGAAGAAATTTTTTTAGAAGTCTTTAGTGAATTAGTTAAATCTTAAAATGCTTGTTCTTTATAAAATGGTAAAGAAAGTAGTTTTATTTTTTCCTGAAGTAAGAGTTAAGAAGGCTTCTGGTTTAGGATTTGAATTTTTTTTAAGATGAGCTCACTTAATTCTGTGAGGTATTAGGTAAGAATAAGTAAGTAAATTATAAAAATCACAAATACAGACATGGTTGGGAGAAGAAAATGTGGAAAGAGACTTCAGTTCGATTTATGTTTTGCTTTGTTTTCGATTTTTTTAGTGTTTTGTAGAATTTTTGTAAATGACACATAAACAAAACTCTCCCCAGTTTTATGTTTCTTCAGCACCAAGCTGAGAATGGATTAATAGAGATATGGACTTTTAATGTGATCATTAGTCTATGTWTTRAGGCACTTTAAYTTGGAAAAAAGACAGTTTCTAAAGCATTTATTGCTTMAGGTCACCATATTTAAAAGAACATCATGATCTTTAAAAAAACAGGAAAATTGATAATGCATGTGACTAGCTTAGAAATTGCTGCATCTAATGGGTGAGGTCTTTTAGGAGCAACCAAATAGGGCCAATGATAGCTAGAAATGTCACTGTATAARGATTTCTTTGAAATCTGAAWAARCAATWTTTTWWWATATATTTATATCAGGTAATTASAAAKGTCTAAGGGGGAAGACATCCCCATCTTAAATGCATTCTAGAACAGAGACTAGCTTTCTGGTGCAATATTACAAAAATTACATGGAATTTCTGAATGAAGGACTGACATCAATAAACTTTTGTGTGCTGATAATGAGAATCACACTATTGTTACTGCTTATATTTCTCTCAGTATTACTGTACTTCTCAGACCTTTAGCTGAAAAATCAGTCCTTGCATGAGTGTCAAGTCCACCAAGTGAGTTGTTCCTTGTAGAATTATAATTCACTTTAATAAAAAGAGTTTTTTATGTGAACTTTCTAAGTACCTAAAATCCATTTAACAATTGATTTGGGATTGGTTTTTTTGTTTGTTTGGTTTGTTGGTTGGTTGGTTGGCCGGTTTTGGGTTTGGTTTATTTGTTGTGTTTGGGTTKTTTTGTTTTGTTGGGGTTTTTTGTTTGTTTTTTTCCAGTTATGGGGACATAAATATTTATCTCTTCTTAATTATCATACAATGATAGAATAGTTTGGATCAAAAGGGACTTCTGAAATCCCCCAATTCCCGCCCCCATGACATAAGTAGGAACACTTTTCACTAGAACTGGTTGTTCAAAGCCCCATCCAACSTGRCCTAGAACACTTCCAGGRRTGGGGCACCCAMAGCTTTTGTGGGCAATCTGTTTAAGTGCCTCACTACCCTTAMAATAAAGAATTTCTTGCTAATATCGAATGTAAACCTACTGCATTTCAATTTGAAGGCATTCCCCTTTGTCCTATCACTACATACCCTTATCAAAACTATCTTCAATTTTTCTATAACCCCCTTTAAGCACCGGCAGGCCAAAAAACATCTTAACTTTTTACCAAATGCTGCYGCTATTGACAATTATTTGTACATGTTATTGGAAATTATTAGGACATATATACTTTTKTCCAATCCCCATGAGCTTTAGAAGTGATCCTTATATATCCCAGGGATCATTTAATATTAAATTTCAGGACCTCAAATTGTCTTCAGRTAATCATCATCTGGCACTGAAATAACTCTGGCCTCCTCTGTACTAAAGTGCAATTGCTTATTGATGTCTTCTGTGATGAAAACTCCCAAAGGTTTCTCAAATCTATTTCTAGGTGCAACGTTGATACATAGATTTAATACCTACTAGAATTAAAAATGTAACACATGAAAAGATACTTGCAAATTAGTGTTATTTTTCCTTTTTAGACCTTAGAGAAGGAGCATTAATGCTTTGCAATAGCCACTGCCCTCGCAATGACACCTATTAACCTCCCAAGAGATCAGCAYGGGCCTCCTTCACCAATRTGTACCAACAAGCACCCAAAGATAKTTCTGAGATACTGGTGTTTCCTTGTCCTCCAGGCTTCTGTTTCAGCACCTCATGGATGTTTCACACCACTAACATGGATTACAGACAAGACAAACTGTGAAAGTAGGTTTGCTTTAACTCAGATTTCTGTCTTCAAGGAGCAGGAGAGACTGCTCAGCTTGTTTTGCGTAAGTCAGTGTGCAGCACCCTTATTMAAATATTTTCAGCCACCACCAGCCAAAGCAAGGTCAGAGCCATTGACCTGCTAGTACTGGGAGACTCTCTTGCATTACCCAATTTACCAAACRCTATTCACCTATAGGTAGATCCCACACACAACTGCATCTGACTAATCCCTTGAAGAAGTACTTACAATATAAATAACCCTTCTTTATGTTTGCTCTCCTGCGACTGACCCTGTGGTGATGCTCACTCATCAGAAAATGCCTGCTGAATGTTATATTTTGTTTGCTCGATGAGGAGAATGTCCTCTTGCAGATTTAAATTTTAGAGGAAAATCTGGCCAGAGTCTAAAAAATACTCCTTTTCCCATACTTGATTTTCCTCAGGTATAGTAGTCTGAAAGCAATGGCATTAATGTTAGTGAACCTCTCTGAAAACATCCTGTGGAGCTAAGGCTGTGGGAAGATATTCTTAGTCCTTTTGCATATAAATATGATTCTGTAAGTGAATAATAGTAATATGTTTTTGTATAACTTCAGATATGTTCTCTTGCAGTTCATGCCTTTTTTTAATCTAAATTTGCAGGCTTTTATTTRTATTGACTTAACTTTGTAATGTGAATATTTTATTTTACAGATTCTGCAGRAACAATGTCTTCTTATTTTCTAGATTTGTATTGCAATAGGAATTAGGTTATTTGATTTATTCTCTRTAGTTCCTAATTAGAAAAATGTGCATCTCATCCTTAGGCTGTGGTGTGTGGCCTGCCCTACATATGTTGGGAGACTTCAAAAGAAAGTTATTTTTTTGTATTTTCCTATCACAACTTTTTTTCACTTTATTATTTGATCACTTACAAACATGATCAAGCTTTAATTTGAAATATTTCTTTTTTTGAAGAAATATTTGAAGTTATCAAGTTAACTGAAGATATTTTGTGTGAAAATAAACCAAAACCAAGTTAATAAGAGGGATCATAAGTGTGTTTGCAGGAGCTGAAGTTGATTTAGATGCTTAGGTTAAATATGAAACATTTCAAGCACTTTGTGGCAAATTTCAAAACAAGATCAATGAGATAAAGGACAAAATGTTTTGCAGCATTCAGAAATGAGAGGAATTAATGATGTCTCAAACCTCAGTAAGACACTTTTGGCTCTGCAGCAGCACAAAATCACAGTGGAAAGGGGACTTTATGTCCTCTTTTTGCTTGTTTCCTCTGACAAGAATAGTCTACTCTTAGCTGARCTCCTCTGTGGATGCTCAGAACAGTTCCTAAGTCACCTCTAAGGGACTAATTTCCTTTGCCCAGTTTTCTACCCTGCAGAAATCTTGTGTGATATCAGGAATGATGCCAACAACCATCACATATTATCAGTTTTTTCCGTTTTTTGCTTGCGTCTGGAATACTGTAGCTTGTTGTGTGAACAATGAACTACAAATAGTTTTCCAGCCTTACCAAATATTGGGAGAAATTTTGTATCTTCTATGGTTTCTGTGTGCTTACCCACATACTTGCTTGGGTGTGAAGGTGAAGGTGAAGAAAGTAATTATCAAGAGCAATAAAAATATTTTCATTSTCAGGAGAAATGAGCTAACACCACAGGCYRGATGAGTMTTGTACTGAGCTGCCTGATGTCTTTCCTGCAATGCCATGCCATAAAAAACCCCTCAGTTCTTATCTGTACTATTTGTGCATTGTATCACYCTTGTTCTTCAAAACAGACACATGCAAAAATTTCTGTACTCCAAAAATGGAGTCTAAATTCAGTCAGTAGTGGTTCAGGCAGGCAAAGCAGAGCGTTTTCATGCATGACATTGCTGGATCTGCAGATTGGAAATCTCCACAGGAAAGGGATTTATAAAGGTATGCRTCCTGAGGAAATGAAAAATATTTTATCTCAGGAGAACCTTCTTGCATAGTAAATCTCCTGTAACAACATGGTGCTTTAATGGTGGCTGTGCAGTGAAAAACTTGTAAGTGTCCAAAATTGTGATTCAATATACTGTGGGTTGCCACTGTAATACTCACTTGGCGAGTTCATTTATACATATAGATTACAGATCAGACCTAAATATATGAAATAAGGACATTTTAGTCTGTACAGATTGGAAAGACTAAACCAATTCAGATTCAGAAGAAAAATTCAGAAAATTGTCCAGAAGGATTATTAATGGAATTTAAAGTTTAGAGAGATCATAATAAACATCTGTCAGACAATTTTAATTAAGAGTAGAATTTAAGGGGATCAATATAATAAGATTTTTTTGAGAAACAATAATGTAATTTGCAACAATTTGGCACACATATGAAAGGTAGTTGTCTGAAAGAAGGCATATTCATGTTTATGAAAACAATTTGAGCAAACTGTACTATCCTATCCCATGTTAAGGCTGAACTTTTTTTTTAGGTTTCCTATCATTAAAATGTCAGGGAATTTTCTCATACCATTTGGATCTGCTCCTCCCCATTATTCTCTTAATTCATTCCTCGGACTGTCATTGCTTTAAGTATTTGATTTTCTGTCTGGGCTGGTTTGTTGGTATTTCCCACCCAACTCTTGCCATGAGCTTGTCTTGTTAATGGCTTTTTTTTTTTCTCAGACCTAGACCTACCTGCTAACATCCACACCCAGGCCCATATGTACTTTCTCAAAGCTGCACAGATAGATCTTCAGGTACTTTAATCTGTGCAGAAGGGCTTTTCCATTTGTAAATCTTCAGTCTGCCTTTCTTCTGCCTCTTTATAAATTTTTAACTGAGCTGTAGTGACTGTTTTCCAGAACTACAGTTATGTTTTCTCCTATGTTGTCCTTGTGCTGTTTTTCTTGCACCTGCAAACCTCCATTTTCTTGCTGTTGGCTTCTCCAGCAAGGAAACTCACCCCTTTGTTGCTTTACTTTTTCTACATACTGCTTTGTGGAATTTAGTTAATATTGGAGAAACTCAAAACTTAATGAGTAACAATATGGTAATAATTTAAATAYGCAGTAAGCAGTACCTAATAATACATATGCAAGAGAACCTAACAGGCAATCAGCACATAGTGCTCATGACAGATGAAGCATACTGTAATCCACACTAACATTATCGTAGGCAGTAAGAGATTTGTTGAGAGGATCACATTGAAAATTGTACAGGAGTAGCAAAATGTGCGGCAAAGTCAACATTCTCACAACCTTCAGCTTTACCACATGCTACACTGGAGGGGATTCACAGGGAAGAGGTTAATTACATCAGTGTTTTTCTTGACTTGTCGCTGGGAAGCTTACCCCTTACACTTTCCTCTTACGTTATTTTGYTTTGTTTTTTCTTTTGTTTTTCCCAGAAGCTACTTTCACACTTAGAATTTATGCGTGTTATCAGCAGTGATGCTCAGAATAAAGACTTGTGTGTATAAGTCTGTCCAATGCACATTCTCTATAGCTCTCTATAAACATTCTGTTTATTTAATTCAACATTATGGAAAACAGATAATTAAAGACAGTGGACTTACCTCATAGCAGGGAAGCCTCCTAACAGTTACCTAACAGTCACCCTGCACTTAATCAAGGACTGTTATGCAGTGGGTGAACAAAGAAAAAGTTAGGAGGAGTAGAATGACATGTTTTATTCTGCTTTCCATATGGAGCAGATACCAAGCCTTATACAGAAGCAGATACCAAGTCTTGTGTAAACAACTTTGCTAGAGCACTTCTCATGATTCAGCACTCTCAGCTTTTGCAGGCATCTAAGCAAACTCTAGCTGATGTTGCTGCCACTGGAACAGTTTGAGAGTCACACTTCCATCTACTCCCATCTGCTTCTGGAAACACTGCAGAAAGTGCAGCAGGCAAACTGTCTTAACAAAATACCCCAACAAATAGGCCTCAAGCTTGAAATGGGGGATATCCACCTGTAAATTATCCACAGATATTTTCAAATTCATGTTGCTAATTGAATAATTGAAGAAATTGGACCAAAAAATGATGCGTCATAAAAGGTAGAAGATATATGAATGCAGATTATGAAGTGATTTAATAATGATTTTGTTAGTACTAATTACTTAGGATCAAAGTATTAACTGATTGGCTTATAAGACATTAAACTACACTGTAATATCTGGTGTGACRCACCAATTATTTGCAAATGCATTTAATTTATGTGGCAATCTGTTTGCAGTGGAGGAGGAGGCTGCAAGGATAACCTCTGAAAAGAGAGGCTGAGGGCTGCCCCATGCCAAATACAAGTGGTTCCAGCCAGCTCAAATGGATCCAGYGCAGAGCACAGCTGAGTCCCTCAGCCCATCTGGTGGCATCTCCAGAAAAGTCTACTTTTAAAAGGGTCAAAAAAGCAGTGCAATAAATCAGAGGAGTTAGCAAAAGTGAGCAAAATAGCCCTGCAAACACCAAGGCCAGAGAAAAAGGAGGGGAAGGAGGTACTACAGGGGCTGGGGCAGAAATTCCCCTGCACCACATGGAGAAGACCATGATACAGCAGGTTGTTCTCAAGCAGCCCCTGGAGGATCCCATACCACAAAAGATAGATATGACCTGAAGCCAATGGAGATCCCATGCAAAAACTGCCTTGGGAGGGAAAGAGGTAGAAAACTCAGGAGTGATGTCAAGCCTGTAAAGAAGTTGGGATGGAGGCAAAAGAGTTCAGTTCCCCCCGAAAAAACCTACTGTTTTTGTCTTTGCTTCTCACCATCCTACTTTACTTCTAATTGAGAATAAGTAAAATAAATCTTCTCCCTGTTGAGTCTCTTTCCCTTGTAATGATATTTGGTGAGTTATCTGTCAGCCAGTGAGTTTTTCCACCTTATTTTCTCCCTTGTCCTGTTGAGGAGGTAAGGAAAGGGTTTGGCTGGGTTGGGGTCTCAGAGAGCCAGAATTAAAAACACTAGAGCAGTACATCAGGAAAAGGTATTTGCCACTTAYTAAAGAATGATTCCTCATCAAGACAATAACACTGTTTGAGAACTCTGGTGCAAGGAAACCCCTTAACTACCAGTAGAGTACCAACAATCTAGCATACTATAAGCTAGAATTTTCCACATACTGCATATTTCTTGAGTCTTACAGAAGACACCTCTCTAAGTCCTAAAGGCAGTAGAAGTGGATAGATGAAAGAGTGACAATTTGAAAACAATGAGGGTAGCCTTATGCTCAATACTCAGTGGTTCTCTTATGCTGTTTGTCTAACAAGAAAAATATTAGATGAGCTGTGCAGARATCCCTCAGAGATTTCCTTTCCCATTCATGAATTGAACGGGAAAGTTGTCCATTCACTATGGTGTTCCTAGAAAGTGCATCATAGTGCTTATGCTGACACTTCTCATTCTTCTCATRAACAAATAGAATGTGCATAGCATCATATGAAGAGGCAAATGGGAAGCCAGTTCTGAATTAATTGTTTCATAGAATCATAAAACCATAAAAGTAGGCTGTGTTGAAAGCATAGAATCATAGAATTGTAGAATAGTTTGGGTTGGAAGGGAGCTTAAAGATTATCCAATTCCTGCCATGGGCAGAGGTACTTTCCACTAGAACAGATTGTTCAAAGCCCCATCCAGCTCAAATGCTTCCAGGGTTGTGACACCCACTGCTTCTGTGCGCAACCTGCTCCAATGCCCCCAGCAAAAAAAAATTTCCTAATATCTAATTCAAACCCACTCTCCATTTAAAGGCATTACCACTTGTCCCATCACTAAAAGCCCTTGTCCCTGTCCAATCCTTTGTACCCCCTTTAGGCACTGGCAGGCTCCTGTAAGTTGTCTGTGGAGTCTTATCTTTGGGACAACAGCCCCAACTCTTGCAGCCTTTCTTGACAGGACAGGTGCTCCAGCCCTCTTATCATCTTTATGGGCCTTATAGACACAGTACTGCAAAAGTGCAAGAGCMGAGCAGAGTGGCAGAACGCCCTCCCTCAATCTGTGGCCCTGTTACTTTTATTGCAGCCCAGGACACAGTTGGCTGTCTAGGCTGCAAGTGTACATTGCTGGGTCGTGTGGAGCTTCTCCTCAACCAACACYCTCAAGTCTTATCCTTAATGTTGTTCTCAATACACTCTACCCCTCTATTTTTGCTTGGGATTGCCTTAACTCGCTTGTAGGAGCTTGCTCTTGGCCTTCCATATATGCTTCCTACCTCGTATGTTCATCTGCCAAGTAGAAGATAGGCCACTGTGGCTACAAAAGCCTTACACAAGGATGGGTCACCTGGGATCTTTYTCAGATTCCTCCTGCTGATATATCCCAACCATTAGCTGCCTTAGATCTGAAGATAAATCTCCCTATGCTACTCTGTTCCAATGTGCACTTCTTYTAGTAGTGAGCTTGGCAGCAGGCCATATGTCATACAACACCATCTTATACAACAAAAGAAATATTGTTGTGTGATTAGGTAACTTATGCCTTGAAGTAGCTTATTACACATGATTTGCTGCATCTGAACATCAGAAGTCTATAACTTCRGTAATAGTAATCCTGAGAAGATGGTCTGCAAGAGATTCTGTATCTCTTTTAGAAATATCTAAATAATAAATATATTTGTATCATATACAGCAAAGTATTTTGTATAGTAATTCAACTTATTTTGCAAGAAGTTAAATTATTATTTTATACTTTCTAATCTAAAGAAAATTACGATGGTTTCTAAACATATTGGCCATTATTGTTCAACAACATTATGCAATATAAATCATGTCAGGCAAGCTGTTAYTCTGTTTATTTATGTTTTAAAAATTTTTGGAATAAGGAATAATATGAGAAAAAATTAAATAAGTTTAGTCAACAGCAAAAATGTATTATTTACCAGTTAAATGAGTAGAAAAGTACCTAGTAGTCAAATATTGTWGAAAGACCTGATTTATTAAAATATGGATATTGATCTAGTATCGATATCCAACTTATGACRGACAAAAACTCTCTAACAGTTTAAAGTTAGAAAGTGTATGTTTATTACAATGCCGGGCGGCATGCGGGATAGTTCCCGAAAACACACCACGCTTTACAGGTGATTCCAAAAGCCTTTTATCTACATATACAGGTATTGAATACTCAAAATACAAATGCATATTCATAGCTTTGGCACATCCCATTCCCCGCTTCGTGTGTTAATTAGTTCAAAAACTATTAAGCATGCGTAGTTTGTTCCTTGAAATGGGTCGGTGGTCTTTTTCRTGGGGAGGGGTCTTAAAATGAGGAAGTAAATGAAGTCTTCCTCGTTCTGACCTTTCTACTTTTTCAATGCAATTATGACAAATGAACCCTTGGTAGGATTCCAGCTCCCCGTTTTCAAAGAGTTTTGGGAGGAGGAGGCCTACAATTGTCTTATGTTCCTAAAGCTATTTATCAGTTTCTATATTCTTCATTATAAACCCAGCTAACCAAACATTGTGTTGACAAGCAATCAGTTATTAGTTAACTACTGACTCTTAACTTCATCAAGGCCTATTCCTTTATTCTAATAAAGCTTGCCTTCTACCTAAAATCTTAGCTCCTCTAAAATCTCTAAATTTCTTAAAGTTTATGTTTCAGACCTGTGTTTGCATATGTATTGCAGAAGAAAGGAAACTACAAGCCTTCGTTAGCACTACCTTAAATAATTGATTGCATACAATTTWAAAAAAATCAAATTCAAGAAAAATTGTCATTTCAATACATTATTATGTCTGTATACAGATGTATGGGGCAAGTATGTAAAATGATGGTTTCTAGAAAAAGAAACTATCTCAAAGAAGGGTTTTAACAAAAGGAAAAGAACAATGTGAAATACTTATTCAATGTAACAGTTATTTTATCAGAAGAAGCTGACAATTTCTTTAAAAGCATTCTATTCTGAATTAAAAAAGAAAAAATGGGAAAATCCATTCTCTAAATCATAGGATGGTGATGTATGTAGTAATTTTATTCTCAAATGTAATATCTTTTAACATATTACCTTTTCTCATTAACCATTTTTTTTCAAATCCATGTAGAGTTTTAATCGCCTCTGTACTTAAAAATTTCTGTATTTCTCATATCAAGCTTTAAGGTTTCAGTGTAYCAAACACCACTTCTATCTTCATTCTTTATGAACTTTGCATATTTTGATTCTTTTGTACAGTTTACTTACCTTTGTTGTTTTAGCATATCCTGTCAAAARTTCACTTTTTAAGTTTGGTCAGACTTCAGATTAAAAATATTTGCAGTCATTTATTTGCATGCTAATGAACTATCAAATTGAAAATATTTTGGAGTTGGAAAAAGTGTTGTTTTGGACAAGGGAGAGGTTGTTGATTTTTTCTTTTAACTATCCTATTCCATCAATTTTACATTTTTAGTTTTACCTTGGTGAGGCCTGAGTACTGTAGTGGTTTCACATTCACTAATTTTGCACTCCAGGCCAATGCACCAATTAATGTAGTGGTTTTAGTGTTTTTCTGCTGTGAGATAGGATTAAGAGAAAGCAAAGCAGGATCAAACTTAAAACATATAAAGATAGTTTTATTTACACACACTAAAAGAAAAAAAAACCCAAAGAATCAAAATGAAACTTTCAAAACACTCCCACACCCAGCCTCTTTTCTTTCTCACAGATATTGCATAAGGCAAGAACTCAGAACTTAAGGTCTGTACTTCTTACAAAATAATCTTTCATCAATCTTTTTTGAGAGAGAAGTCTCTTTGGGTTATAGTAACTCTCTACAGTCTCACAGAAAACAGCTGCCTGGGAAATCTGTCTCTGTGGTTCTCCCATATCACACAGCTTTTCCCATCAGCTGCACTTGGGTCATGGACTTTATGCATTCTGGGGTGTTATTTTAAAATGAACAGTTCAGGTACAAAGGATGTTCTTCATCCCATTCAAGGGCAGAAATATCTCTCACTTCGTCACTAGCGCAGAGGSTTTTTCTCTCCAGCACATTTCAGCTTCTGTTCAAATACCTCAGGGGACCACAAGGTCCCTGCTTCACTTAGTCCATTACAAACACCTTTGCTCAAAACCACCAATCTGAATMATTTCCCAATTCATATTATTCCATAGTTTAAAGATATATTCTAGCATATTATAGTCTGTTACCACAATTCACAAAATATTTTCAGCCTAAGGTGTCTTCTCATCTCTTCATGTCTTAAAGTACAACATCTCTTTCACAGACCTCAGTATCTTCATCGACCTAAATAAAAATGTCCCCACTATGACTTTCTTTTCACTCTAGAAAGGACTAATGTTCTGCAAGCTTCCCTTTGTCAAAGAAAGAGTTAACTTTAGCTCAGGTTTGCTGATGGTCACATGATCTTGGCCAGGCAGTGGCAGCAGTTGTCAAAAGATTCCAAGGCTGCATGAGGGAGGGGGTGGGGGAAGCAGCAGGAATGGAGGCAGGAGTCGTGGTAACTGTGCTGGTAGATGCAGCTTTCACCCCTCTCCAYCCCTCGGTCTCATTCAGAGTGGCTCAGCCCTGGCTTGGGTCTATTCCAGGTGGAAGGTGGCATGGGGGAACTCAGGAAGTTGGCTGGGATGTTAAAAGCTGTAGTTTCTCCCTTCCCTGCCAGTAGCCGCTGGAACTTGGTCCAARTGGAGCCGGGGCATATCTTCCTCCTCCCTCCCTGCCCAAGAGTCACTGACCCTGGCAGATGTTTCGAGTTAGGCAGAGCCCAGCAGGCCCAAGTTCCCRCTGGCTGGAGGGAGCYGGGGCTGCTTCTTACCTCTTCAGAGGCGAGCAGCGGAAAGAACTATTCCCACAATTCTGCCTTCGTATGGGTCATTCAAAAAGCTGAACTTTACTTTCTCATTGGCTGAGCAAGGTGTCAATCTTAGGTCCTTCCAGATAACTATTTCCTCTTTAACTAAAAGCTGTGCTAAACCATGACAGTACATACTTCTGTATCTTTTTTCTAATCTTCATATTTCAGGCCCTAAGGAATTCAGAATTGTTAAGTGTAACCTATCAGTGACAGATATAATCCTAAAAAGGTTATAACAGTGCCTGATGCATTATTTCTTTTAATGAAATGGGTTATCATAATCTAAAGCACCAAAACCTGTCACCCAAAAATCAATACCATTCTTTTCTCTGTTRTTTAAATCCCCAGAATGAAGTCATTCTGAATATCAACTAGTTGARGCTGAAGTTTTTTCAAGAGAAATGGGGTCCTGCTCTGGTGGTCTGAGGACAAAATATGGTTTCTGGAGTCAATGAATGAGAAGTGTAATCTGTTGTATRTGTTCTTCATTACGCAGTTGTTAAATTAAGTGCAATCTGAAATTCAGCATGAGAAAGCACAGTCAGCCATGTCAGTCCATGAAGACTCAAGCTCTATACTTCAATTTGACTTTTAGAATTTGTTTCATATACAGAGTAGCATAAAGACTACTTTAATTGTACTGATAGCTAATATACATTGGAATTATTGGTGAAACACTGTAGTATAAAGCTTATATCTATGTATGTGAAAGTATGTATCTGAACCAATACATTTGAGCTTTCTATTCTTGAGATCACTGTCTAAGTTTGAAAGACAGGTGTCTGCTAAGGAAGTCAGGAGCCTCCCTTGGAATGGAGCATGTAAACCCCCTCCCCCTGAATTATTATTATTATTATTATAATTTTGAAATTAAGGAGTTCTCAGGTGAAGATATGAGAATGGGAATAACAGTTCTTTACTRKTAAATATAATAAAGYGAAAACCAACACCAACTCTATCACTGACACCAACCAGAGCCCCAAAGCAGTGACCCCTTCTGGGCCGCGGGCACTTTCCCTGGCGGTGCAGTTCCGGGCACGGCCGCCAGGGGCGCTGGTGGCTCCCGGCGGGCAGGGCGGGTGCGGTGATTCCCCCGCAGCTGCAGGGGGCGCTGTGGGGCGGGCTCGGGGAGCGCGGGGCAATGGCGGCTCGGCTGGGATGGGGAGGGATGGAGGAGAGGCCTTGCTTCACAAACCCTGGGACAGCTGATCCCAGTGCCCCTGCAGGGATCTTGGAAACAGCAAGGTGGGATGGCAGGATGTCTCAGCAGACAGAGGTGCGGGGCTACAGGGCAGCGAAAGCTCAGAGTAGTGCCGATGAAGCAGCAGAGGCAGCACAGCGACAGCCCGGCTCCCAGCAGGGCAGAGAGGGGCGAGCTCAGGACCCCGGGCACCAGAGCAGGTGGGGACAGGTCCCTCTTTTAGTGAGGTAGGTGTTAACAAGGTCCCTGTTCAGTGGCTGCTCTCACGAGCAGAGAGTACCCATGGCAGACGCAGCAGCTCTGGGCTGGGCTCCAGCGGCAGTAGTGAATTCCTTTCCCCAAGCAGCAGCTCTGACTGTTCTCCTCCAAAGCCAAGGGAGAGAGAGGGAGAGGGGACAGCTGGCCCAGCCCAGTCTTTTTTTCCAGCCCAATTCTCCTGGTATGGCAAGGAGTTTCTTCTTCTGAGAGAAACTCACAGATAAGAGAAGTGCAGCCAGATGCCCTCCTCCCCTGAGCTTGGCCACTTCTTTTGGGTTTTTTTAAGTACACAGTCGATAGTGTTTCCTAGCAACTTATGGGAAAAAAATTCTACAAATAAAAAGGAACAAAAGGAAAGAAACCTAACCCCCAACAATCACATAAGCAGGAAACCCTATCCTTTAGAGAATTCCATCTCCCACAAATACCTTGAACAAAGTTAATGGATTTATTAAATTTAATCAGTAGCTCATTGCATATCCCTTCAAACCTCTGTCCTTCCTGTTATTGTGTTAACTCCTGTACTCAGTTCAAATAATCAGGTTGTGTTTAAATAACCRGCTCAAGCGGAGCATTGAAAAATTTGCATGTCCAGCTTTAGGAAAGGAAAGCTTGGTTGTATGCTTCTCTTATTTTCTCACGAAGTCCTGCTAGACTTCTTATGCCATGCCATGGAGGAGAACATAATTTTTTTCATGTCYTTAAAAACACTATCTATAGCAATTCTCTTGAACAAACTTGGCAATTTGTGTGTTGTCAGACTTTGGAATGTTGTGGTATATCTCTGTTTTCTTCCACRATTTTGTACTGTATCTTTGTTCCCTTATGTCTTCTGTCCAATTTTTTGTCCCTGTYTTTGTTATCCTGCCTTAAGAGACAGCCCTTGAATTTAAATTGCAATGAACAATCTGAGTTTCTTTCTGCAAGCTAATATTTCCATGAGTTTACCAAAACTAAACTTTGCAAAAAGTATTTCCATACTGTGAATACCCTAAATACGGCTGCCTAGGGAAAAAAATTGCAGAGAAATCAGACTTTTTATGGRTTTAGGATTACCTGCATTTCTGGTACAGATTTGATAACCAGCTCAGTTAAGTACCTGACATTACCATACCAGTTTGAAGTATAATTCTTCCTCAGTTGTTTTCCCAAATTAGGGCAATTCCTTTAACAATCTTGAGCTGTATATTCAGTACAAGCAGTTGTTGATTAGAATAAAATTACTTGGTTATCTTGAAGAGCATTTAAATAAAGAAAAGCAGRTGTCTTGAGTAGAGAATATAGAAGTGTTTACAAAACTTTCTACAGYATTGCAAATTCTTTTTTGCTCATAAATATGTATTAATAGTTATATATGTGTGCATATTTTTGATTAAGAAGGCCCTTTACATAACATAKAATGCTGCTGAAGGAATAGTGCTGTTGAAATGTAGTTCTGCTTTGAATTCTAATATTAAAAAACCCCATCTATTAAGGTGGAAAAGAGTCCAATAATTGCTTTTATCATGTTACATTTTGAATGCATTTGTAAGACAACCCAGAACAACAGCTCCAAAAAGTAGTTTCCTCGGWGGTAGAAAAAGAAGGCATTTCCAAGTAATTAGAGGCTTGAGGCCACCAGATTGGAAAAAAAACCAATATAATAGGTCATAATTTTTATTTACTAGATTCTTAGCAATCAAATTTGCATGAATAACATTGTTAGAAGTGTAGATTAAAATTATCAATGTTAGATTGTGCATGAAGATATATTTGATTATGATACAAAAATAACAAATCAGTGGCAAAGTTTCAAAGTATGTAAGTACCATTCTTATTCATGTATGCAGTAAAGTATTTATGTGGTTTTCAAACAGTTACAGGAAATATAATTCCCAAGAAGTCACATAACTAGTCTGCCAGTTTTATGTTACAGTGAAATAGGATGGCATTACTTGTTTTTTTTCTACACATCCAAAATTACAGTATTAACCAAATTCTTCAAGTTTAAGAGATAAGTGAGTAAGGAGCAAGTATTCTTTTAAACAGCATTGCCTGTTTCTTCAGTATCCGGGTGATACAAAAAATTAGTGTTCACTTCTAGTGGTATTCCTCTAAAAGCTGTATTTGCTATAAAGTCAGAGTGTTATCAACAAGTACAAAACTAAGTAACATAAAATAGAAACAGAGAAGATTATCCTCTTACTCTTATCCATATGTGTTATGTCAGGGTCTCTGAATGCCAGCCAGTGGAGTTAAAAAGCAGTGTAATCTGAGCTCTTCGAAATCCTGTCAGTTTGTCTCTTTGTGCTCTTTATTTGGGAGCAGAATTCTGGAGTAGGCTCTGCATTCCAAGCATACTCACCAGCAAAGGTGTAATTGGCAATATAGACAATCTGAACCACTTTCCTGAACGAACCCCTCGTGGGGCAAGGGGCTGTGTTACTGGCAGTGATAGAAGAGCAGAGTGGGATGAAATTGCTGATAGCATCCTCTCCATCTGGGCCATCGCCTTACTTCTCACTATCATTTCCCCAAGACATTTCCCTCCAGGAGGAGTAGAAGTTAGCAATAAAGAAGCAACTGCCATAGATTTCTGTGCACCTTCTGTCCAYCTCCATCTGATGGGAAAGCATCTTGTGTCCTCAAGCTCTGATAGTCATGAATGTGCATTAACGGTCACTATACCAAAAACATCTTCAGAAAACAGTGTTGGAGAGAAAAGTAAAATGATGTTGATAAAAAACATTGAAAAATGGTATCCCTTTTTCTCCTTTGAAAGTCAATTAGTGATGATAAACTATTGACTTAGTTTGTATAATATTGAATATCTATCTAATTTGTTCATTAACAGCAAGRATTAAAAATTCACTAGTGCCCAAAATCAAAGAGAAAGTTTGGGAGTTTTGCTTATTTGTTTTGCTTGCATTTTCAATAAATGAAGGATCAATTAATGTGAATTAAAAAATTTCTTCAGGGTAAAAAGCTGCTTGTTTTTTCTCAGYACTACATCATGTGCTTCTGCTGAGAACAGTGATCTAGATCTCAAGGTCAAAGTCACTTCTGTGTTGTGTAAGGTAATTCTTGTTTGTGGGTTCACAAAACCATATGAGCCTTCTGAAATAAAAGATATCTTGAAGTGGAGTAAGCAGTCAATTGTAGTGCTTCTGTAACAGAGAAAGGCAAACTGAAAAACACCACCCCACCAAAACTCTGTGTGCCATGTTCTATGCTATCAGCCTTATTCCAAGTTACAGAAAATGAAAAAGGGAAAAGAAAAAAAAAGGAAAGAAAGAAAAAAGAAGAAGGAAGAATGTTGCAAAGAATATGGATTAACTGGAGGCAACTGCCTGAAAATGAGCTTGGCAGCCTTTGTTCATGATCATGTTCTGATCTGTAGTTTTTCAAAAACCCATGGTGAGGATTTTCATAAACCTTGGGAAACAGTGTATATACAGCTTGAATAAATATTCTATTTTTAGAAAAGTTTTTAAATCAACATTTTAAATAGAGATCTGATACTACTTTATAAAATAAATATTGCATATAATATTTGTTATAATATTGTAAGCATTATAAAATTTTTTGCATTTCATATTTCATTTCATATCTGCTATCCTGGGTTTTTTACTTACAATAGAAAATAGAGCACATTGATTTGTGTTTAGTTTTTTTCCTTTTGCTACTTTCAATATTTCTAATGTATATTAAGCTTAAAAATATATAAATTATGAGATACAAAATGGAAAAAAAGTAGCTGAAAAGGGAAGAAAATAATTTGAGCCTAGAGTTATATTGAATTTAAGGTTGGAGKTTTTTTAAAAAATTGAATTTAGAAGATTTAAAAGGCTAAAATGTTTTCTAAGAAAGCTGCAAATTTTTAAAAAAAAATTCGTAGCCCAAGCTGTCTTTATGTTTTCTTGGCATTGGTAGAGCACTTTAATTTTGAACTATTCTCAATAATGCAAAGTAAAAATTATTCTCCCTCCTAAAAAACACATAAATTTCTTATATTGCTAAATTTAAATTCTTCCAAAGGAGAAGAACATAAAATCACCAGAATCAGAATCACAGAATCATTAAGGTTGGAAATTTATTTTGTTCTTTCAGAAAACAAGCATAAAAAGGCACAAGATGTGTTCCTTGGAATTTTGGGAAAGACACTAGCAACAAAAGTATTATTGAAAGAGGACTCCTGTGCATACAACAGCTTTCAGGCTCGGATTCTCATTAACTTATTTATGCTTACCTGAAATTAGTATTTAACCACTGTAAATTCGCTCAATTAGCYCAAAAATATGAAATCTTTAATTTTATCAGGAAGTGGTCACTAGATTGCAGTCTTTCATAAATTTTTACAGAGAAACTTGTCCTGTTTTATTATTGTAGAATCAGACCATCATAGAACCAGAGTCATAAAATTGTTTAGGCTAGAAAAAACATCTGAGATCACTGAGTTTGGCCTTCAACCTATCACCACCATGTCACCTAGACCCTGGCATTAAGTGTCATGTCTATTCATTCCTTGAACACCTTCATGACTGTGACTGCACTGCTGTCCTACTCTGAATCCTAAATTCCCAAGTCATGGGGTTTTTCTTTCGTGCATTCTTTTCTCATTCTTGGTTTTTATTATTCTGGTGACAAAACCTTCAAAAGACTCATGCCCCTTAAATTGGAAATTGGATTATCTATCTGGTTGCATTTTTTTTTTTTTTTTTTTTTTTTTTTTTTTTTTTTTTTAATCTTAGCTGTGTGATGTTCAGGCTGCCCTCAGAAACATAGATGGAAAGACATTTTAAATAGTCTTTGGTTGTGATAGAAAAGGACACAGAGTTGATAAAAGCACATGAGTGGCTACATTCATCCCCTCTTGAACTAAAGAATACATCATTTTATCTGTTACTGCTTTTTTAATGAATCCGTTCCATGAAAAGAAAAGCAAATAAACACTTGGTTTTGTGTTCCTGCATCCATTTATCTTCATGAATGCAAGTATAAAATACAGAGAGAGGACAAAGAAATAGGAACAGCTATGGTAAAAATAAATAATAATCTGGCTAAAAGAGTTTTGTGTGCAGTAAAGACATATGTGAATTTCTGCAAAATACTGATTGGTGCTTCTTTCTGGGAGTCCTGACTTCTCTAGCACTTTTGGAAATGTTGGTCAGAACAAATTGTACCTGAAAACTGCAGGACATTTCCTAAATTAAACCTGGAAAACATCTTAAAAAATGTGTATATGCCAGAATATGAGAAAACAAGGATCCACAAAGACATAGATTAACATTAGCCTGACTGTATTGCAAAATTAATTTATTAATGCATTATTCTTTTATGTATGTATATCATAGGCKGATTATAAAAGAATGTAAAGTGAATCCTCAAAAATTAATCTTCCAGAGAATCTCTGCTGGAAAAYCAAAAAAAGRAAAMATATATCTTATATTGCACTAAATATCATGGCAATTTTAGAAGAATATAATTTTCACAGGTCAGTAGTAAATTTTTGYAGGGTTTCATCCAGATTCTTTTGCCATCACCACTTCCAGCATACTAACTCCATGATTATTTTGTTTGAACTCCGATTTTTTTCCTGAACAGAAAGCACAGATTGTTGGCACTGCTTTTGGTATATTCTGTAACATCAGTTTGGAGAACTATCTAGATGAGGGGAGAAAAGGAACTGGGAATTCTCTTGTGGGTAAYGCTTTTACTAAGGTTTAACTATCTTTTCCATTATTAAAGGAGACTGCAGCTCTTCTRGYCTGTCAGARCTCTTAGGGAACTCTTACAAAAAAGAGTTATWTCTGAATATTGAAAGAAGTATGTTGTTTCCCCACTTCTAGTCAAATGACAGGTTTGCACTTGTCCTGTGAACTTCTAACAAGGATAAAGCAATTCCATTATTTTCAAAATTSATGGGTATTCAGAAGATGTTGTGTAGCTATCCACACCTTGTTGTGTACTTGTAGGTATAATCACGGACTCATGGAATTGTATAATTATATAATAGGTTAGATTAAAAGAGACCTTGGAAGATTGTCTAGTCATCTCCCTATTGCTGTAGACATGGACATCATTCACCATATCAGGATGCTCAAAGGCCCATTCAACCTGATCTTGAATTCTTCAATGAAGTTGTAAAGTTTTTTCATTCATCAATACACTCAAGTCCTTCTCTGCTCTTAATGCCTTCATCCCCCAGCCTGTATGGTATTGGGGATTGCTCTGACTCATCTKCAGAATCTTGCACTTGGCCTTGTGTCCTGGTTTAGGGCAAATTTTGGGAGGAAACCTTTGAATAGGGTCCTCCTAGAAAGCAGGTTCAAGTGGCCCCTCCCCCTACTGGTTCAGAAAAAATATTTCCTTCAAGAAAAGTGGAAGAAATAGTTTATTTAACAAGCAAATATTCACAAGTATGAACAATGAATGATACTAAACAATGGAACCTCTTGCTGTTCTGAGAGATGGCAAATTCAGAAAGTCCTTTCTGTGGGGTGTAGCTCGGTTTGCTCAGCCTCTTTTCAGTCCCTCCTGCACTGGAAAATGCCACGTCCCGGGCCCCAGGTGTGAGCTCCAGTGTTTTTCTGGCTTTTCAAGCTAATCAGTCCCAAGAAAAAAGAAAAGCCACAGTCTGGGAAACTTTTCTGCCTCAGATAGCTAAAAAAACTAGCTAAAAGCAAAGGAGCTGTGTCCTGCTGTCCGTGCTGCAGCCAGCACAGTCTGTGAGCAGGATGCGGGGCAGCGAGGGCAGTGTCTGAAAACAAACTGCGGATTCTCTCCTCTTCACTCTCAGAACCAGTCTAAAAGGTGCAGAGCTTAATATCCAGCATAAACTGAACAGATACCTGGGGATGCAAACATCATAAAGTCACTCCAGGACACCTTGTTATACTTGATGAGGTTTTATGGAACCACTCCTCAAGACTGTCAAAATCCCCCTGCATGCCCTCTCTTCCCCCACATCTATCAAATTTGATGTACTGAGTACTAAAGCTATTTTTAAAAATTGTTTTTGAACACTGTAAAAGAGGAATTCTGAGCTTGCAATAGTAAAGACTACTACAGAAAATGCAGTGTCATCAATTAATATGATATTTTTAAGGACTTCCAAAATAACAATTACCTTATATAGCACAGTGTCCTTTTCCATGTAAGATGGTGCATGACTGRTGAAGTTAATATTCAAGTATACAGCTATTTAAAAGGCAGGCAGGGGATGTGTGGGAACAATGGTCAGGGAAGCTCTGTTCTTTGTCAGTTAGTAGTTTTAGTGGCTCAAGTTTTCCATGTCTGCTTTCTCCAATCAATCATCAGTTATTTACAACAGCAGAACAAAACACAAAATAAAATATACCTATCTGCTTTATGAGGACAAGGGCATTCAAAAATGCTCCAGTGATTGAGGAGATCCCTTACTGCAGGACCATGAGGTCACCTTTGTTACACCTAAAATTTTGATGTCACCAAGATATTCTGTATCCTTACACCAACAAAAGAAAAATCTAGTACAAATATATGCAAAAGCCATGACTTCATGCACTTCYGTGTGATAAACTGTTATGCTGAAGCTCACTAGGGACAGAAGTAGTGTTGCCTATTTTGAATGTAAAATTTTCTTGATGCTGTGTCTGTCTTGTTATTTTCCCTCTAAATCACCCTACAGTGATAAATTTGGCTGTTTAAGGTGTCTCTTTGGYAGGCTGTCCTTTGATTAGGCAATTTATCTTTAACATTCCCAAAAAAAGACGTTCTCCATGAACAATAGTTGACAGTTAGGTACTTGTACTATGAATGCTATATTGTACTGGCTAGGTAATATACACAGAGAGTGAGATCAGCCAACAAAAATGCTCCTTAATAAATGGCCATACTCCATAGCAACAATATATAGCCATTACTGCACAGGGGAAAATATGCTGCAGGATCAGGAAAATACGGACACAATATATTTCATATTAAATAAGATTTATCGAGGTATTCTTCTGCAAAACATAGTTTGTGTTAGACAACATGTCCTACGGAGATCTAGAGGTTGGAGAAAACAAGATGGATGCTGATTATTTTAYAAACCATGTGAAACAAGTGGCCTGCAGTGATGTGTGAACAAAAGCAGSTATAATGAAGTGGTCCAGATTTACATTAAAGCCGTATGAAGTATTAGTTACAAAATTTAAAACATTGACAGACTTAACTATCTTTTCTCAGATGTTTCAGAAATGGCAATATGTCATATAAAACTATACACTAGTAGTGAAATAGTGAAATACTAGTGCTGAATACAGCTTTTGGTAGGAAATGTTTTTTTTTAGCTTACATTGTTGGCTTTTATTTTAATGTAGGTATTATATCGTTTTCCTGTACAATGCTCCAGTATCTCTGCCCACATCTACTGCTAAAGAGAATCAGCACAGAAAATCTTGGCCAAAAAAGCAAAAAGTAAGTAAAATCTAACCTTGCCATTATTGTATTGATAATTGTCCTTGAAATATTGCTAAAGCAAAAATGTCATTTTATAATACATAATTAAGTTAAAAGTGAATTGTATCCACAGTTTCTCTGGGCAGCCTGTTCCAGTGTCTAACAAAGCTCTTGAAGAAAAATTCTTCCCTGTTACAAATATAAATCTAGTTTCTTTCAGCTTAAAACCATTYCCCCTTGTGTCACTACAGGCCATCTTAAAAAGTCTTTCTCTGTCTTTCTTGTAAGACTCTTTTATTATATTGAAAGGCCATAACCAGGATTCCTTGGATCCTTCTTTTCCTCTGGGAGGACAACCTGAAATATCTCCAATTTTATTCATAGGAGAAGTGTTCCAGCCCTTTGTCTTACTGCACTGAAKGAAGTTTTATGGGACCACTCCCCAAGACTGTCAAGATCTTTTTGCATGTCATCTATTCCCTCATGCCTATCAACTTCACTGCTCAGCTTGGTGTCACCTGAAAAATTGCTGAGTGCTCTCAATCCTGTGTCTGTCTTTGKCATCAATAAAGAYATTGAACAGCCTTACACTGACCCCTGAGGGACACCATATGTCACTGATCTTCATTTGGRCATTGAGACATTTACTACAGCTCTTTGCATATGGCCAATCCAAATTATTCCTTATGCATCAAATAGTCTGTCTACYGAGCACTTACCTAAATGATTTAGCRACAAGCATSTTGTGTAGGATTGTGTCAAAGGCCTTGCAGAAGTCAAGACATGGTATTAATTGTTTTTTTTCTTATTCCCCAATATAGCCACTCCACTGCAGCCTAGTCAGGCATACTTTACCCTTTTTTGAAAGGTATGATGTTGGATGTTTCTAATCACCTCCCTGTCAGCCATATGCCTTGACATGTCTTCCAGAAAGAYCTTTATCATGATCTTACTGGTCAAAGAGGGTGACCAGTTGACAATCCCCATCATCTTTGTTTTTACCCTTTTTAAAAGTGGGAGTAACATCGCCCTTTTTTAGTCACCGTGTGTAGTGGCATGACCTTTCAAATATTGTGGAGAGTGGTTCGGTAGCTACACCACACACTTTGCTCAGAACTCTGGGATACGTCTTGTAGGGTTCCATGAATTCATATATGTTCAGTTTCCTCAGATGGTCTCAAACCAGATTTTCTCTTAGGAAAATGGAACATCTTTCTCCCAATCGTTCTCTTGAGGTTCAGGGGCTTGAAAGGTGTTTGGAGAGATATTACAAAYTAAGCCTTTAGGCTTAATGCATTTTTGCATCAGTCATAAATGGGCCCTAAAATATCCACAAAATATTTATGGCAACAGACTGGGTTTCTTGTGAAAACTGCAGTATCTTTCAGCAGCAACTGCTGGAGGTTTCCAGCTTATATGGGAATAAAATGCTGATATACRATGGTTCGGTTTTGACCCTGCCTTTCCATTTATCTCTAGGACAAATGTCCTTTTTTTGGAAGCTTGTAGATATTTAGTAATAAATTGTGGGACAGTTTTTAGACTTTAAGCTGGTTTATCAGCAGACCAAGGAAGAAACCTTGAATATGTAAGCTGACTATGATAAACAGACTTTGTTTTATTCCCTGGTGCATTATTTTCAATTGTTAGCACAGTGATGATTTTTTTCTTCCTTTTCTAGCCATGCCCACCATTTACTGTTATCATATCATATTCTGAATTTAAAGGCTGTACACTACAAGAGGTGTGGAAGATGACAAGTGTCATTAATTGTTTTGTCACACCAATTGGAATTTGAAAAGAAAAAGTTGCATTTTCAAAGAAGCGCATGTCACACAGGAATTTAGTGTTACATAGAGAACTGGAGTTGTACATTTACTAATAAATTGCTGAAGATAATAAATAATGTGTTATTATATGTTGGGTTTGCATGGCAAGGTTTTGATAGCAGAGRGGAAGTATGAYAGAGGTGGTTTCTGTGAAAAGTTGTCAGAAACTTTCCACATGCTCAATAAAGCCAATGCTAGCCATCTCCAAGAAGGATCCTTCTCTGACCACGRGGGGTAGTAGCATTTCTGGCATGATTTATATGAGAGAAAAAATTGTTATGAGAAAGTAACTGAGGTCAGAGATGACACAAGTGAGAATATGTGACCAAGACAGCCCTGCAGATGCCAGTGTCAGTGCAGAAGGAGGGGGAGGAGGTGCTATAGGTACCAAAGCAGGTCATGGCAAAGACCATGGATGAGTTAGGCTGGTCCCCTGGAGGGAGGCCCGTGGAAGTCCAGGGGGAAGCAGGTGAATGTGCCCAAAGGGGGCTGTGATACCATGAGAAGTACATGCTGGAACAGGCTCCTGGCAGGAACTGTGACCCTGTGGAGAAAGGAGTCCATTCTAGAGTAGATTTGCTGACAGGGCTTGCCCTGGGCTGTTCTACAGGTACAACTTGTTCCAGGAGGGACACATGCTGAAGGAACCTGCTTTTGTGAAAAAGACCCACTCTGGAGTAGTTCATAAGCAACTGCAAACTATAAGGAAGGACTTGCATTGCAATAGTCTGTGGAGGAATGTCTCCTGTGGGAGRGAMCCCACTCTGGAGTAGCTGTCTCACTGAGAATGGAGAAGCAGCAGAAACAATGTGTGATGAAAAGACCACAACTCCCCCCCACTCCCCCAACTCCCCCATCTCTCTGCACCACTGAGGGGAAGAACACAGAGWGTCAGGAATAAAGTTAAGCCCAGAAAAGAAAAATAAAGAGGGGGGGGCGTGGGGAGGGATAATGCTTTTAAGTATTATTTTACTTCTATTCTCTTCTGCTTTGTTTGATTATAAATTCAATTAATTTCCCCAAATTGTTTCTGTTTAGCCCATGACAATAATCCGTGATCGAGCTCTCCCTCTCTCTCAACCCATGAGCCTTTCACTATATTTTTTCTCCTGTGTCCAATTGAGGTTGGGAATGATAGAGTGGCTTTSCTGGGTACCTGGCACCCAGCCAAGGTCAAACCACCACAACAGCTCCAATATCTGAGRTACTGGACTTATATTCTGACTTGTAATTTAATGCATGCTGTTATATGAGCATTAGAGTTTTTTCAGTAAAGTATCAGACAGCATGTAATTTAGAATATTATGATGTTCAGTAATTCTGGTATATTATAATTATGAATATATATAGTTCTGCATTTTCTGTAATTTTGGCACACCGTAATCCTTAATATTAATRGAATTAATATTTGTTGTACAACAATTATTTTAGAAGAAATGCTGAGTTTTTTATTGCCTAGCTGCTACATGGCAATATCAAGCAAMTAAGTACCTGTATGTGGATCTCCTTTGTATCTATCTCTGGCTTTCCTAGTGTGTAGCTGGCACTGCTGCACCAAAGAAAAACCATTAAACAAAGCTGACAGGAGTCAAGGAAAAAAAAAAAAAAGGGTGATATTGCAGAGAGAATGACCTCCTTCTAAGAACTTGATTCTTTTTAGCATCTTCATCTAATAATGTGTGTCTCAGATAGTTTTTTGGAGAGCTCTGATGGTATTGTAAATTGGTRTAGTCCTAGAGAGAAAAATTACTCTTTTATCTATGGCCAGTCAACAGTCTGTATGTTAATGCATTATTTTTAAGATAAGCTCTACTTTTCAATGTCTATTCGCCATTCTTTAAAAATCATCAGATAAAAAAATACATCCCAAAACATAAAAATTCATAYATTTTAAATTTTTGAGCTGATTCACAAAGAGAAATCAAGACACCTTATATACCTTAGGACTATACAATCTTCCTATTTCTCAGTATATTTTTCCCACTTTAACTTTCTACCCTGAAATTTAAACTGCAGCATGCCTTTGGTCTTTAGATTCCAGAGTAATTGTGTATTTCACTTCCACTTTGGCCTTTGATAGAGGTGTCTTCGAAGAGAATCATGCCATTGCTGATCAATTTAGAGAGACTCCTAAGAGAAGACTACAAAAATTTCACAGGATTGGGACCCAGCCTATAGCACTCACTCCCACAGATGCTGAGAATTCCCACAGGCTTGGCATTTTTCAAAACTAAATATAAAACATATTTCTATTTTGCTTTCCCCTGATAAGGTGTTTTCACTGGAGGATATGCATACAGCCTTTCTCTCTACCATAGATATTTGTACACCAGCACCTCCTTCCTTCACCCCTTCAATTAAAAAATGAAGCCATAATTTTTTTTTCTTTTAAAGACAACAACGACAACAAAACAAACAACAAAAAAGGACCAAAAAATAGAAAATCAGGAAAAAACCCCACCCACAATGAAATCCCCACCCCAATTAAGCTACATTTGTCACATGATAAAAATTGGAGAGAAGGAGAAGAACCAGGATGTCTGCAGTTTCTTCTATTTTTAGATACTCCAGAGGCACTTTGATTCTATGGTGATGAGGCTATATATGTATCTAGATAGTTAATTCCTTAGTCCTCTAAGGGAGTCACTGAAAAATAAATGTTGATATATAATTGACTCATAGACATATTGCCTCTGGCAATATGCTATAGAAATGGCATCATGAGATCGAGGGAAACAGATCACAGATTTTAGTAACTGACACTTCACATTTTGTAAGTTTATCCATATATATTTCAAATGTTAATTGGGATTATAAATCTCTCTACATTTGAGTGAGGTGGGGCTTTATCTCCTTGACAGTAACCTAGTATTATATTTTAAACTTGCAAAATTAAAATTACAAATATCAGCATGAGTTGGAGTAGTAAAATTACATGTTAATTGTAAATTCACAATTAAAACCGACACTTGCTCTGACATGTGACTGCATGAACATTGTGGTGGCAAAATGCTAGCAGTGCTTTTTTGACGCTGCATATGTAATTAGGAAAAAATTTCTACCTCCTGTCAGGGTTTTCTGTCTAACTGTAGTGTATGTTTTCCATCTCTTTTGTTAATATTACATTTCTGAGGGTGTTTTTATTGATCCAACCAATAACAAACAGTATTCTGAAATCAGGGGAAAGGAATTGGTTAGTGTGCTTATTGTTGCAGGTATAGCAGAGAAAATAAAATGGGAAATGTTGCAGTGTGAAAGCAGAGATTTGGGATGCATTCAGAGGAGTTATTCGGTGACAATGTCTAGATAGTTAACATTTTTTAAGTTTGACTCCTTGAGGGGTATGGTACCTATCAAGCTGTCTTTCTGACAAGACAGCACTCTACTCAGATATGAATAGATAATGCATTTAAAAGTGGAGCAGGGGGGTGTCGGGACGAATCACAGAATAATATAAACCAACAGTTAGTAGAAGGCATAACTTTAAATACAGATGGGTTGTAATGCATGTCAAGGAGACTTGTACTATTTTAGCATCTTAAGAGACCATATGTGGGGGCAGGTAGTGGGAGGAATGCAAAATTTGTGGGTTTAAAAAATAACAACAGAAAACCTGTGGTGAAKTTCTAAAAAAAGATTATGTTAATTTGTGATTCATTGCCAAATGYAACTAGAGATTCATAACACCAATTAAATCAAGTGTTCTAATTAAAATGTGTTTTTGTTTTAGTCCATGAAAGTTGTGTGAAGTTAGTGACAATGTGTTTCTCTGAACTACCTAATARTTTTAAAATTTCAAGGATGAAGAAGAGTATTGAAAATAGGAGGAGGAAGAATTTGCACTAGTCAAGAACCATGATTAAGGTCAGAATTAAAGCTGCCTTTGTGATGTGCATAGTTTTGACCTTGAATGACTCATCAAACTTGTATTTATTTGGTTGATCTCAGTGTTTTTGAGATCAAGGATCCATTATGTTTGTACCCTAGATGTTTGCAACTAGACTTTGTAGGAGGACCAGTTCTATCCTGTTTCACAAGGTTTAGCTCAAATACAGTTTAATCTGGATAGAGTTCCGAAGCTTCAGAGTCAAAGAAGACACACCTAAAGAAGCTCTCCAAAGGAGTGGACCAGGAATCTAAGATGTGCAACATCTATATGTAGAAATCCATCTGCAGTTGTTGATGCAATATGATTTCTCTTGCATGGATTTTATGTGGAAGAAGGAAATAAATATTACCAGATTTTCAAATCCCCTGGTGTGTACAGATTTGTGTGGTTCTGAATTTGACATTTGGACACAGCAGACTAAAAATACCAGGCAAAACCTAAAACAACCCCAAATGAGACTGTTAACTATGATAACATACTATCTTTATTCMAAAAAGTCTTCTGATGCACAAAACTGGGTACCCATATATAAAAAAAGTTTTGCTGCGCGTAACGCACGTTAATAGTACTAGATAGTCACTTTTTCTTCACATTTCCTATTTATCCACTGACATAATCCACACATTTCTTATAAGTCTCTTCAAATGTATTGAGGAATTCAAATTCTGTAAAAAGTTTTACCTGGTTTTATCAGAAATGCATTAGAAATAAACTCACAAACAAAAATCTATTTAATTTMTTTGGTACTGCAATTTTTAAGCAGTAAATTGTAAAGTAGTAGTGAATTGTTTTGCAGATATCATTATCCCAAAGTACAGCTTTAGGACATTCAGACAGAGTCACTAWTCCAGAGAACATGGATCTTACCCTCTGAATGGACCTTAACTCTTTCAGAATGTGTCATGTCACAATGTAAAAARGCATATGATCTTTGGTTCTTTCATATACAACAGGAGGAAGAGTGCCTGGATCAACGAAGGCTTTGTAAGTTAAAAGTAGTRTCAAATACAACTAACAAAAAACCCACCAGTCCAAAAAAGATCTCTAAGAGAGCAGTATCATCTCTGCTGATATTTGCTGATATTTCAATTTATATTGAAAAAAATGAAAAAAAAATCTCAGAACTTCCTTGATTTTTAAAGAAGTTTAAATAAGTTATGTAAGAAACTATAACATGGGCATATAAAGTATTATAGTACATCTTTCACTTGGAAATAATTTCGTAAATTCAATACTACAAGCAACACAGTAAATTTTAAGTCCATCCCAAATGTACAGTAAAATCAAAAGCACATTTGCTATAAACTACTAGTGGAAGAGCAATTTAAATAGACAAATAATATTTAAGCTTTTTATATCAAACCTGCAATATTCTTACAACAATATAAAGAACAATGAAAAAGAATAGATAAAATTTCAGTTTTGTTTGTTTTGSTTTGCTCTTTTCTTCATTTTGTTTATGATTAAAGAAAGAACAAGATTTAGTTAGAAATACTAATAACAGAAAAATTTTGTGAAACACCTCTTCACACATTTGAGCAACCAAGCCGCTGTGAGAGAGACAGAAGACGAAAGATGACCAAGGTAATAATTGATATTAATTTTATTTATAATGTTCTATATCCTCTCCACTCAATCCCTGTTGGATGATCCATGGAGCTTGATATCATAATTAGTCAGCTGGAGATACAGCTGAAAATATTTATGAATAGCATGATGGTTTCACAAACAATGGCATTCTTGGGGCCTGGAGAGAGACAGCAATGGTAGTGAAATACATGGTCTGCTTTGCTCTTAACCATCAAAAAACTACACATTTTTTTGAGTTTATGAGCCCACTAAAAGCCCAGGAGGGTGACTACCCACACTCTGAAGTACACACACAAATCAACAAAACCCCAAAATGTGGCACAATATTAGAAATAAGCTTGGAAGACAGGATAACAGTCTTGCAGACTGAGGAATGAAGTCTGTTATGAATGGCAAATGGTTCGAAGATGGGGAGAACTCAGCAGAGGCAGGTGGAGAGGTTGGTGGATCCCCAAGAAATAGGGAAACCCTCATACATAACAGAAAACTTTGGGTCCTCCTTCAAAGAAGAGCTTTAATTTTTGTCATTAATAGAGAAGAACTGTTCTTTATTTATCAGGTTAAAAAAAAAGAATCTGTAGGAAGTGTGGGGTCAGAATGTCTGTGATACTTGTTTTGGCTGGCAGAAGCACCAAAAGCCTGCTGGGCTTCACATTTCTTGTGTTTAAATGCAATGAGCAAGCTACTATAGGTACRTACTCCAGGATTTCAGATACCATCATCAGCACAACATCTGACAGCTCCACAGCAAAAAGAAAATTCCATGGGCATCAGCAGGTCCATAGAACTCAATGTGTGGCCRCACTTTTAAGGAAAACTGTCCATATGACAACATTTCGTTCATTTTTTTTTATTAGAGTATGTTTAAAGTATATGATTAACTTATTTTCTGTTGCTGAGACTTTACTGTTCACATTGCTGAGACTTTTCTATTCATATGCTGCTAGCTTTCAGAGAGCCCAACAACACTCCAGCTGCTCTATAAACAGAAACTCACTGCCTTAAGGAGTACATGGTTTTATGACAAAAACAAATATCCCTTTTTACTTCTAGCAGTATTACGGAACAATACCTGAGAGAAAATGGTATGAAACAGCACTGGGTCGGTGCAGCACCAGTGGAGTACATGGYAAGAGGCTAGATGTGCTGCACACATGCACAGTCCTGCTGATTTTCAGTAGGATAAATCTCTAAGAATAAATGTTCAGCARCACTGAGAAAGCATCCTAGTCATCTGTTTCAATGAAGCTGTGATAGCATAAACTGGAGGAGATTGCCACATTCTAGTGAGATTGCAATTTGGACTGCTGAGCTTTCATTGCCAAAGGGGGTGTTTGGGAAGCAATGAGCTTATCTTTACTTTTAAGTGTAAATTGACAGATAGGAATAGAGAGTTCTTCCCTCTCTCAAACCAATTTGAGATCAAGATTCTAAAGTCATTCTACAGAGAAGAACTGAATGCTGACACACAGGAACCTTTACTGGTGGGTAGTTGGTGTAAAGATTCTTGTCTGAATGTGGCTTCAAAAGCAATCAGATATTCCTTTTTTTCAAATACCTCAAGAAATTTTTTTACCTAATGGAGACTTTGCACAATAACCATTGAAGATTAGGCTCCTGAATTAATTTATAACTTATTAAACAAATTGCAGAGTCTCAAAAGTTCTCAAATTCTACTATGGTTAGAGCATCCTTGGAAGTTTAAACCCAGCAAAGATGTGAGGGTGGTGTTAAGGAACTGCTCTTTCTCACAATATTATCTAAGTCACTGTAAAAGAACAGTGACTTAGATAATATTTCTATCAACAATAAGAAGTATATTAAAAAAGTCCTCCTATGAAATTACATGTGACCATGTAAGAAATGTTTTACAGAAGTAGCATCCACATATGTTGGTTTTTTTCCTCCCAGCAGGTGCAAAAACTACTGCACTCTGATGTATTGTGAATGAGAATGAAACATTAGAATTTCTATGAAGAGACCATGAAAGAAAAATTATGACCTTTYTTAGTATAACATAGAGTTTTCAAACTGTGAAATATTTATATGCATTTTCTTTGTCTGAATATTTAAAAAATTCTTAGTTTTGGGAGATTCTGTCTGTCAAATATGCAGAAGTTTAAAAATGAAAAGTTAAAATGTAATTTTTTTTTTTTGCATTTAATAGGTATTGTAATCCTAACAAGTTTGACTAAAATAAAAACATAATTAGTTTTGCATCAGAACTAATAGTTAACAATTTTTTTATTATTCCACAACAAAATATTTCAGCAACATCTGCATTTCATATATTTGTTATGAACAATTGTTTTTCTCAGTAAAYAATTGGTCTTCCAATAATTTAGKACTTTTTTAAAAAAAGCTTATACATTTCAATAACATTATTAAAACTAATACTAAATTTAGTTAAGAAAAAAATGCAATCATATTATGTATGTGGGTTAAGAAATCATGTAGTATAGAGCAGATATTTTCTTTTTCTTTCTAGYGAATAGTTAAATATGATTCTATAGGCCTGTTTGAATTTGTAATTTCTCTGGCTCATTGTGTATTTTATTATCAGAGTTAAGTAAAAMGTAAATGTATTTCTGTTGTGGTTTACTAATGGTTCTTCCTAATTAAGTGCTTCCACTGAGATTGTCCACACTGCCTCTCCCTGCAGTGGGATGGAGAGAAGAACTGGAGACACAGAAGGCAAAGATCATGGTTTGAGGTAAGAGCAATTTACTGGAAACAGCAATGAGATAAGAAAATTAACCATGACAGCAACAGCAGCAATACAACTGACAGAGTGGACAAAAAAAGAAGAGCTACTGCTCGTGGAAACTCCTGAAAACAGAAAATTCCCAACCTGCTTGGCATCACCGAAGCTCTTCCTCTGGCTTGGAACTGGGGCCACTCCATCACTCCCTTGGCCACACTTACTCAAGCATAAGGAGCCCTTTCTCCCCAAAAGATACTCCTTTTCCCCTGCYCCCAGAAATTATGTGAGATTGAATAGAATAACCTCCCATGTTCTAGTCATGCCCATTCCTGGCTACTGCAAAAATTAACCCTGYCCTGAAAGGAACCAGGCAGTTCCTGCTTTCCTCCTTATGGTCAGTTTAACATAAAATTTTTGGTTAAAAAGAAGGATAATGTAGTCTAGTGGGGCCCTAGAAAGTCACCTACCCAGAGCAGGCTCAGCCATGGGAAAGACTAGGTTGCTCCAGGCTTTTCCCAGGCAGTTGCCCTCTATTCACTTCCTGCAGGTCCCTGACAAAAAATTGTGTGCAATCTAAGTCCCAGAAATACCCCTCAATCATTCACCTTATTAACAGACTGTCCCATTATTCACTATTCTCTGAGCCAAATAAACTGAATCCATGAATTTTCCTGTGACCAAAGTCAGCTACTTCCTGTATTCTCCTTTTTTTTTTTCCCACTGGAATTCTGCCATGATTTTTGGTTAGTCAAATTTATCTGTTAATTTGATAACCTGTTATCTCAATAAGGGCTATTCTATCATTAGAGTAGCCAGTTTTCCAAAACTCTTTTGCCTTCCCTGATATGTCCTATGTCACTTTCCTAATTTAGTTGAAATTTCCTCTAAAAGYAGATTTGATCCTAGAGCCCTTTTCTTGTTAACTGGAACTTGAATGACACTACTACATCCAAGACAACCATTGATTGTCACACATTCATCTGCTCTTCTGTATTAGTAAAGGTAACTGTGAGTAGATCCAGATCCAAATGTGTACCACTGTTGGTTAGACCATCTAGTACCTATATCACCCTCCAGAAATCTTCTTTTTTGCTTGTGTTTTTAGTAGAGCTATACTTGTACACTCTTAAGATGTAACTTACTATCAGGYTAATGAGCATCTAAAAAAAAGGAGACACAGTCAAGCACTCATTCATTTTTCATTATTTGTGATTTGTGAATATATTAAAAAATGCAAAACAAAACAACAAACCCTTAGTATAAAAAATACAAGGAGTTTAATCTAACTTGTATATATTATTTAATGTCTCTAAGACACAAAGCTTCAAGCAGCTAATTACGGTGTTTTAAGGACCAGATGGACTACTTTTAACCCCCCACTAAGGGGGGATTAAATACTTCACAAAATCAAAGCTGCTTCTTTGGACTCTACTTTGAAATTAAGATCAGTGAACAGTYCTTAGTGCTTCCATGTTGTCATCCTTGTGTTGTCCACCCGCATGCTCTCCCCTACGAGAGCAGGGATCATGAAACTGAAAGAAAAGCTGACAGCAAAAGACAGATGTTCTTAATAAAGGTTAGACAGTTTCCAAGAAGCAGTTTCAAGCATAAATAAGAGGTTTGAAGTTATATGTAATGGGATTTTGCAAACTGATTGAGAGCCAAAAAGTTGGGAAATATATTATCAGACCAAGATGCTATGGTGACCCTATTGATATAAGCTAAATCTTCTCAATGCCAAATGAACAGAAAGGTGAATATGAGTAAGGTGAATGAAGTTACTGGCATTTGAGAAGGCCCAGAATACAATGATATTAAGCTTACACTGACCTTATTAGAGAAACAACTCTTGGCTATTATTTTACCTTGGATGTTTAATGATGTTCAGCCAGTAGCTGATTCACCTAACAATCTGAAGTTGAGAAGTCATTGTAAGAATATACACTTTACCTCATTCTTTCCCTCTACAAGAATGCAGAGGTAAAGTAACCAGTTATTCAACAGGTGACAAATGTCAGTAGGTGAAGTATGGGACTTCCTGAAAGAAGAGAATGAATCCCAAATGCATTAACTTTATTCMTGAATTAGGCTGGCTTACTTTTGTAAAAATTAAGAAAATGCCCAGATTTATATGGTTTGTGTTAACTGCAAAGCGACTATCTGCCATCCAAGGTAATTATTTTACTTCCCTTCATCATTATTTTGGAGCACTAATAGTTTCTCTATGAGCTGAAACTGAAAATTCACCTTCTCTGAAYGGTAAATTCACTATTTTCTGTATGCTGTTGTGAACTTCAGAGAACTTCTGTTTTGTAATGATCATCATTTCCTTTACTCTGAGTTGCTGTAATGAATTATAATGTTTACATACTCTGCAAATGCATGCAGACAATATCAGAGGTTATATTTTTCTTTTCACTTTAGTTGAGCTGGAATGCACAGATGCCATGGGCCTATCAGTCCCAGTGCCAGCCTGAGAAGGGCAAAGAGTCTTGTCCTGGCCATACTGAATGGGGATAACTTCTCTGGGTCTGTGCCAAGCGTTCTGATGCTTAACTGAGGCAATAAGAAGAGCCTGAGCTGAAGTTTTTAGTGGCAGWCTAAATAATGGATCATAACTAAGTAAGGCATTCATTATTACATAAGCTACCAAAATAAACAGCTCCTTGGTCACCCCACCTTTARTGCCCTGTTAGGAATACTTAAGACACAGCTCCAAGAATTCTACAATACTAGATTGAATTTCTTTCTCAATGTAAACTTAAAAAAAGTTATTTTATTAACTTTAGTTAACTGGAACTGRAAAGGTTTTATTGATTTTTTTGTAATTGAACAAGCTGGTAATTAAGCAGACTAGATATTCTGGTTTCTTTTATGCAGAAATTTTACTGTACTTCAGTCTCATGATGCAGTCAAAATAAAAACTTCCTTCAACTATGATGTTGGGGGAACTCACCTGGAAATACTCATGGGCCTGATTCTGAGTTTAGAAAGTCATTTTACATCTGAACTAAGGCTAAGGCAATGAGTTACACAAGGATATGATTAGGGACTTAATAGACAAAAAAAACCTTTGTCTTTATTATATATTAATGTTTAAGAGTTTAAAAGTAATAGAATTAGAATTTGGTGGTWTACTTTCAGACTCATAGTCTCCCTGTGTGAGTGAATTCTGCCATGGAACCTATTGCCCTCCTCTATCACAGGAGTATTGGAACATACACTGACTTGGTTGTTTCTCAAGCAATATATTAAGATATATTTAAGTGTTGTAATCTGTCAGAACATGGAAAGCATTGTATATCTCTGCAATTTATGGTTCTAATCAAATTTCCTAAGTTAAGGGTTGTTTATCTTCTGTCTCCTTATAGTTATTGTATTGGGCATGGTACAAATATTTGTAGGAAACGTTCTAAATAGGTAAGACAGCTCAAGAGAGTGTGTACTGGAAAGAATTATCTAGTGACAAAYGCAAATAGAACTTTAGAGAAAGAGAGAGGAAAAATGCTTAAATTCTCCATTAAGCCTATCATGCTCTTTTCAATTTCACTTTGCTTTTAATACTCAGAATATTTGTTACAGAAAAATCAAATTATCTGTGACTCACTTGGAATCTGACAGAGCACACTGGATAGTATGCTATACAAAATACTATAGTGGAAAGAAAATACCATAATACTATCTCTTGATTTATCAAAGTTATTTCAAATATTCAAGYAATCTTATAGCACTTGATTTATTTATCATGTTATTATATATCTGGAAGAAAATATACTCTATCTGATCTTGTGTGGRTGATTTTGGATGAAATGAAGAAGAAATAATGTCTAAGAATTATAAAATATGTGAGACCCTGAAATGACCTAGGCACCAGTTCTTCATGGTGTACTTAGTGCTTCACTTCACTTCATTGAAAACAGGAAGGGTTCCCTGTTTACAGAAGTTAAAATTCTAACTTTTTCTACCTTACCAGTTAGCATGAACCTATAGTTTTAGAAATATTTCAGTTTAAGTAACCAAGRAGAAATATTGCAGTGGGTGGATGAGTTATTTCCTGATTTTGAATTTTACCTCTTGGAAGAGTATCAGTGTTTCTTTGAGAATACACTTACAGAGAGAATTGTTATTAAGGAATTTTAGTGTGGAACTTTGTCCAGAAATGTAGGCATTTTCATCTGCTGAAATGTTTAATGAATTTAAACTTTAAAAAGTTTTAAAAATATTTTTTCTTTGGCACATCATTATAGTATTTTTCCTATAAAACTTTGAAGGCACTCTGTTGAGTATGCAAAGTCTGCATCACATCTTAAAATATTGCTTTCTCTGGCAGTATTTTCCCAACAGCAGTGACACTTCAGATTTAATTTTCTTCATCCATAGGCTTTAATATTGGTTCACCATCATTATGCTTGCCAGCACCAGTACTGGCACTACTATATAGCTGTGTGAAACTGTATCACTTACCTAATGTCATAGAAAATTGCTGAAAATACTGATCATTCAGACCCARGCTGTACAATTTCTCTCATCTCTATCCTCTCTACAATAAAGTTTCACTTTCACCAAAATTTTCCTTCACTGCTGATAGATCTAGTATTGCAAATCATCGATTCTAGACTGCTGAATCATGGAAACAGGTTTGCAGAAAGGTGATTTCCATAAATAAGAAAGAGCTGTTAGATTAATCTGGGTACATCTACTATTTTTCCCTCCTMTTTTTCTTTATTTTTCYTTCTTCCTCTGATCTTTTCCTGTCTTTTACATCTCAAGATTCTTGGTCCTGTTAAAAAAGTATGCATTATATTTTTCAATATTTTGCCAGTAATTTTATTGATGATCTATATTTAGAAGAAATGTGAGATAATTTCTGCTAGTAGTTAGGTTCCTACAGATCTGTGCAGTAATMCAGATATATAGAGGATTTTATTCAGTTTTTATGCACAAGCTGATGGCAATGTCATTAATTTTCTTTTRGTAGTTCAGTTGTGTTAGGGAAGCAGAGGCATTGCTGCTGACCAAACCCTGCTTTTCACCTCAGTGCATTTACTTCTCCACATCTGGAGGGGTGACTCAAAGAACCCTGGAACCTTTGCATTTTTTTTTGTATTATATTCTCTTTTCCATGAATGGTTTATATTCTATAGAATTAAATGGAAAAGTTGCTGAAAATATTTTTAGTTATAAGTCTTGGGTTTCAGTGGAAACTGAAACAGCTACTACCTGACATATGTTATAATTTAAGAATAGTGATCTGCAGATACACACCTATTTCTGCAATGAAAGCAGAAAAGGYATAACAGAAACTAGAGCATAATAAACAGTCATGCTTCCAATTWTAGATTCCAGAGGTAATAGAAATCACCAGAGTGAGGCTAAATCTTAATCTAAATAGGCTATTGAAATCTAATTGGACCATAAGAAAAAGAAAAATAAAAGAAGAGAAAAAAATTAATTTTTCACCAAAAGCTGAATTATACAGAATAAGCATTCCTCTTTACCAGACATGCTTTTGGCAAACAATACTTTGATTCTTTAAAATATTTTTTTCACTGAAGACTTTATTCTTCAATTAATTTTTACTAATAAGCATTTTAAAAGCTGTKTACAGAACATTTTTGGTTGCATGGGTTTGGTCTATTGCTCCCAAGAACATGAGACAATTGTTTTTAATTCACAGAGAAATTCTAGAAATACCCATCAAACCCTCAAATGCAATGGTAAAGTAATCAGAAATATAAGCCATGAAAAAGGAAGATATTCTTGGGTTCATGAAGCCATGATTTGATATATAATACATCAGCATGTATTACATTAGTCCACAAATTAAAGATTACATGCTTACCTGACACACACTTCAGCATGGACATAAACAAAAAACTTTCTTTCTTTACACCATTAATATAATAGAGGTTATTATYAAAAGAACATGAACAGAATTATGATTTTTTTTTTTGATCATGAATCACATCATTATTTGCCTTAAGGAATTCTGCCATCAGTCATCTTTTTTGCAAAAATGCCTCTGCTTTTTCTCTCATCATCACATTTTTGTTTTATTTTTAACAGTTCASTTCTTTTTGGTCAAGGATAGAAAACATAATCTCAAGACATATCTTGTAAGAATTAGTGAAGAAAAGAGGCTTCAGGTGAGAACTACATTGTTTTTCCCCCCTTTCATTTCAGAAATATTAAGTTATCTTCAGTCTATATTCCAACAGTATAAGAAACTCAACCAAAATATCAGGAGGTGGATTAATGAAACACTTGTCAAGCTCTTCCCAGGTTCTCTTCTTAAGAATTGAGATGAGGTTACTCATTTGGAGACCAATCCTGTCCTCACTAAATTAAATGTCAAAATCTTGCTTTATCTCCAGTACCGCAGATCAGAATCAAAACTCATAAAAGACTAAAATCTGACTAAACTTCAGTGCATGTTTTAACAGACTCAGATCCCTGGAATATTTCAAGGCTTACATGAGCTTTGGTATTGATATACTGCTCCAGCCTGTGGCCTGGTCAGATGGGCTTTCAAATCTAATATCAGCTGTTTTGGAAAGGACCAATAACAGCACAGACATATATCCAATGTTGGATACACGATTCTTCCTGTTCTTTCCAGGTTGGTGTCTAACMCTTAGAAATCTACTTAGATGCAAAGACATTAAGCTGGTTTTCACTTTTTTTGACTGCTTGGTTAAAATTAGGCAAGTCCCTAGCCAGAGGCGAGCATGTTCCATAGAATCAYCCTCAAGTGTTCTTCTTGGGTGGGTCACAGTTGCTCTACAGAAATAATAATGGACAGCAGTTCTAGGAATTCAAACAGAGGTGCCTAGAGTTTTACAGAGAGGGGGCACAATAGCTCAAGACTGCCAGATCCRAATGCTCTGAGCCAGACTCTACAGTTTAAATTATCAAGGTTTCCATCTCATGTTATTAAAAATAGATGCATTTTTTTTATACAGTGTGAAACTGTTAACACATAAAAGGTTAGGAATAATAAAGAAATAACACAGCACTCAGTCATAGAGGAAAGAATACTTTCTGCATAATGGGGATGCATAGACCAATTTAGTTGCTTGATGAAAAGAAAAAACACAGTTAAGAATATACCACATGACATTTTAGATTAAGCATTTTAGTTTTCTTTTTAAATATTTTTAATAAAGGTGCTGTCAAATGCAGGTAAAATTACCAAATAATTTTGAAGTACATATATTTGGAGTTATGGTAGTTCTTTTATAAATGAACATTGTTAATATGTAAATATTACTGTCCTGATATAAAATTTCATTTTTCTTCATTAATATCTTCTGTCATACTTCCTGAGAAACAGTAGTTCCCAGGAAAAGTTCCCAATTTCATCCATGGGGTGTTTGGCTCATGGGTRCATAACTAGTCCTTTTAATGCAAAAATCTTCATTTCAGCAACCTGACAGTGAAAGATCATATCAGCAACTACATTTTTAGGAACCTTGTAATCCAAAGGTAAGAATCACCTTCTTAAAGGTAAATTTATCTTATTTTGTAAGAAATTCACATATATGCATGAATGCAAATCTTTCCTAATTTCTCTCATCATATGCACATTTGGAATATGTGTAGCATACAGACACAGACTTTGAACAATGGGCAATTATGTTCTATGCACAGTGAGAAAAAAAACACATATAATCCAGTTCCCCTTAAAACACGATTATTGTAAAAGTATATTAAACACTAACAATGTGTAACTTCTTAATTGAATGTTTTATTTGTTTCTCAGAATAAAATAYTTAGCTCTGACCAGTATGAGCAAGGAAAGAACMGCTATGAAGAGCTTGTATTGACAAATCTGTGTCACACAAATTAATCATGTGAGAATACCAGGTTTTCAGAGTTGCTTGCAGGCACCTGGTCTTTGCAGGAATGGTCCTTTTTGCCTTCCAGGTGGTTACAGATTGCTGAGTCATCTTCTCAGTTTCCTGCAGGAGAGGTTATACTGTCCCAGAAAAAAAATGATCAAGAGCAGTTTCACAAAGCCTTTCTTGCTATGTATTTTCCTGTGTATTTCCTGTTCTTATCTCATAAATTTTATTTTTGGGATGGGACAATTCAACCTCTTTCTGTTCATTGTGGTTATAAATATGCTAGATGTCATAATGTCTACTGCTTTTCTTTAAAGATGATAGTTCATGAAAAGCAAAGGTCTGAGGATTGAAGTTGGTTGAAAAAAAGAAGCATGTGCGCTCACAGAGACCTAAAGGTGGAAGTAAAATGCAATAGTATTTTGCATCCTTAAACTGTCAGCTTTGCATTTTCTTTTGCTCGAACTTCATTATCATTTTTCTTAAATGGCCAACCTCAGCCATAGTTGTCCTGCATGGCTTGCAAAAATGAAATAGATTATGCCCCAAAAAAAGTGCTGTTGGTGTATAAGACAGAGTATTTACTCTACAACTAAATTCTACAAAAAAAAGGAGAGATAGAAACCACCTTTCCTACTGTTTTAGTTGGGTATAGTGCAGCACTGTCTCTGTTGAACATCAGTTATTTCAGAGGTCATAAATTCTGGCAGACACTGCAGCTTGGAGATTTCCTCAATTCTGATACACATTAAATTCTACATTAATATTTGGACCTTTTTTTTTTATTTCTAATTATTTCGATGTTATTTTGCCTTCCCAGTTGCTCCTGTGACCAACTATGCAACACTTTCTAATATTAAATTCATGTCTGCCTTTCATGAAGTTTGAAAACATAATGTAATGCTCAGGATGCAGAATGGGTGGTCCATTTGGACTTCATGTTAATTATCATGAAGCAACCTCTTTAAAATGCAATACTGAACAAAACTTTGATACTCATGAAATTGAATATATACCACTTTATTAGTGCTGGAAGAAATTTGYAGTGAAATGCACAAATAAGACATAGTAATTGAGAAAAATTGAAATAAATAAAAATAAAAAAAAGAAAAAGGACTGAAGATTGAAAGGAACCTAAGAATGGAAGATGTATGATTCCATATTGATATGGAGTATAAAGATCTTAGAATCCCTAATRTTCCGCTGCATTGAGCAGTGCCTTACTGTACAGATAAAACCAGTTTTAAAATAATTAGCAATGCCATATTTAATTCCAAATTAAGGGACTACTCACAAGTGATCTACCAAAGGGTAAAACAGCTCTGGGAGGAGGAACGTGGAGGGAAATGTTTTTCTATTCTTTAATTGTCCTTCCCACCCCTCCCCCCAAACTCTGAACCTTCGTGCTTCAAACTAGGTCAAACTGAGTTGAAGTGAAGCTTWGAGAAAAGCCGGCAATAGTCAGTACCAGGTGCTCTTCGTCGTCTACATTCCTTTAAGGGTAGCTCTCTAGTTTGCGCAGGATGAACCTCGAAGGTGAAATCACATCCGCAGGCAGACGGCGCGCCCTCTGCCACCTCTAGGATGGGGAAGATCCCCCTCTGGCCCTTTTTCGGGCTGTGTGAGGGCGGCTTCGTCCGACCTGCAGCCGTGCGGTGGCCGTGGGGCGAGCCCCGCGCCCCGGCAGGGATGTTTCACCTTCCCCGGGAGCTCCYGGAGAGGCTCAGGCCCGTGCCGCGCCGCTCCTCAGGCTTAACCCGGTGCCACAGACTAGGAAGCGCGTACGGCTCAGCGTCTGCGGAGTAGCAGGGGACCAGCAAGATAGARCTGCTCATCTAAGGGCTGGGAAACGCCTATCAGGGAAAGAAATCACCTTGATTCAAAAAAGTCCCGGAGAAGGGGGTGGGGAGGAGGGGAGGAGGGATAAAGCGTGTCTCAGACCCCAGAAATCAATAGGAGGTAGCTGGCATACTGAACAAAGTTTAACAATGCTGATGGAGTGGAAATTAAAAGCTAACCAACCAACAAAAAACAACCCAAACCGAAAAACACTAAAACACCCCCCCAATCAAACTCCACAGAACACAAATATACCCTAAAAAACAAAATCCTTTTTACATTTTTTTTAAAGAAGGTTTAAGGTCTGTGAAAAGCATTTGCACATTGTTGTGGGGAGGCAAATGATTAACAGTGTTCCTCTTGGAAGACGGTGTTGACCAGAGTTAGAAATACCTTTGTAAATGAAATCTCGACGGGATCTATTTATGGAAAAAATCTTAATTAAAAATAGCGCAAACACAAAACTGTATTCTTAACTAAAACGAAAATCCCCTCCCCCCACCCCGTCTGTTCTCAGACCGTGTAGTGTTATCAGTGGAACTGGAAACCTTACAGCTATCACCCCAGCATTCTGCTGTAAAGAAGCGGGAACGGGGAGGGGGGGCAAGAGGGGGAGGAGGGAGGGGAGGCGGCTCCAACGGGTCTCATTGCTGGGAGATACTTTGAGGGCAAAGTAAAAGTGCCCCCTCGGGAGCCGTGCTCCGCTTCTGTCGCCACCGCCGTCTCAGATGCTACAGTATCAGGCGGAGAAGAAAAGAAAGGAATTGGGAGTTGATGTACACGCCGGAGCAGCAGTAAAAAGATATAAGATATCGACACGCTCAGCTGCATCTTGTTAAAAGCTTCCTGCGGGTTGGCAGAATGAAATCTTTATTTAAAATACACAAACTATCGTCAGGGGAGGAACGGAAGGGAAAACACTAAAAGGGCCAAACGCAGAGTTTAACCCACCGGTATAAGCAAAAGAGGACAAGAGATGAGATTGGTTTGGGTCGAACGGAAGAGGGGGGAGGGTGCCCTCCTTGCAGCCCAGCCACAGAAGCCACCTGGGGACTCGGTGTCTCCACTCAGCTTTGGAGACTTTCTCTTTGATGGTGATAATGATAGTTGCTCTGGTACGGGAAAGAGACTTACGAATACCAGAAGCAGAACGTGTGCTCACATTTGGGTGTGAATGATAGGAAAACGTGCCTCGCCACCACATCCACAGCAGCGCTCTCTTAAGTAGTGGTAACATTATTTTATTATCGCCAGCCGGTGGCTTTGAACGTACATTATTTTAATGCATTATTAATTGTTTTCTCAGGGCGAGAGGAAGGTGGAGATTTGGCTTATTATTATTAATAGCGAGGAGCTCGCTCCTGCCGCACACGCCGGGGAGCGCGGTGGGAGGAGGCGGCGCCGGGGGAGGCGGGTGCGGAGCGCGCCCCGGCACCGGGCTCCCTGCGCGGCTGCGGCGCCAACACGCGGGGTTCGGCGCAGCCCCCGCCGCGCCCTCACGGTTCCCCCAGCCCGKCCCCTCACCCTCCGCCGGGCGGAAAGTTCCGCGGGCGGCGCCCGGCGCGGCACCTCGCCGCCGGCACCTCCCCATCCCCAGTTCCGCGGGGGCGGCGCGGCTCCGCGGCCGCCAAAGTTGCGGCGGGGCCGGGAAAGCCGCCGCCGCTGCCGGCCATCAAGTGGCTCGGTAAGGAAATGCAGGTGAGCGGCGGCGGAGGCTGCGCGGGGCTCCGCGGGGTGCGCGCCCCCCGCACCGGCCCCCTCGGGCCGCTCGCCGCCCGCCTGTAGTCGGCAGTGCTCGCACCGAGAGCCGGCGGCCGCCGCACCCGCGGCGAGAGCCGCTCCAGCGCCCCCCGCCCCGCACACACACACAGGCACACACACACACACACGCACACCCCACACCCCTCCTCCCCACCCCTCGCTCGCTCCCTCTCTCCTCCCTCTCGTCGCTCTTTTCCTCCCTCCCTCTCTCTCTGCCGGCCTCATCGGAGAGAGTTGCAGGTACCTTACCTCTCACCTCCCCACCACCCCCCCCCAAGCCCCCCTCCCCCTCAAATTTTAGGGCGAAGGAGCCCCGGGAAGCCTTTTTCATTAATTAATTAAATAATTAATTAATTATTTAAATTAACTGGTAAAAAAAAAGGACTCTTTGAAAGAATGACTCTTGTCGGAGTCAGCTCCAAAAACAGGGTTACCCCCCAGGAGCGAGCAGCAGCGGCGCTGGATCCCATCAAAACAGAACTGCCTGATGTGGCATGTGCTTCTCTCTCTTTGCAGTTCCTTCTGGGCCTGTGTGGACTAGGGGCACAACGCGGCGCCTGACTGGCAGGAGGGGAAAGCGGAGACTCCTTCAGGTTTCCAAAGAGGTCCGAGTGGACAGCATTAGTAAGTAAATTCTCTGTGCTTGCTTACTGTCCCTGTGCTCTCGGGCTTGTCCAGACCTTTTCTTAGCATTCACACACATACGTATGCACACACACACATCTTTATATACTTGTGTATATATCTGTGCATGCATTTCTGTTTTCAGGTTACCCTTCTGGTCAGAGAGAAACTTGGCTGTGGTAACTTGGAAGTGTTTTTAGTGGAAAGGTGCATTAAGTGGTTTGCTATTTTTTTGTGAAGAAAATAGAGGGTAAATACTTGTTTAAAGAAACTGAGAGAGGCAAGAATTGTATCATGTCATACTTCAGTGCAGGTGTAGGTATGTTGTGGAATACAGACAAAATCTAAACAAAGAGATGCTCCCTCAGGAGGGGTCGGCAGAATGGTCTGACCTGCACAGCAGTRCCAGGTGACAGGACATTCAGTTTAATATAAGATGTGCCTGAGTAACAGATGTAAAGAGTGTTTTTGTGCGCATTCAATCGTAAGAATTTTTTGCCTGTATATCAGAAGTTCTTAAATTTTTCATCAAGTTTTATGTGTATAAAATGTATGGRTATTTTTTCTTCCAAGGAGGATGACAGTTCCAGACAACGGCTTTGCCTTCTAAGGGCTTTTATGGGGCATATTTAAAAGTACTGATGGCACTGTTTTTGATAAGTGAGAAGGGTCTAGGGGAAACAAAAATTCATTTAAAAGGGTGTAATGAGCAGTGGAACTGAGGTTTGCTGGCTGAGCTGTAGAGTTAACAGAAGGTATGAAGAACATATAAATACATGTCATGAAGTGTCTGTTGTTAGGTGTTGTTCAGCACTAAATATATCTGCATCTGGGAAAGAGAACTTTTGCAGGCATTATTTCTCTTGGGACAGTGAACCTGTTATCGACATTTGCTGCATTTCTGCTAAAGGAAACAGCTAGCATTAGTAGTTGAGGGTTAACTGTTTCCTAGGTAGAGAAAAGAAATAACAGTGACAGGTATGTCAATGAAAACGTTTGCTCATGTTTGCTAATATCTAAATAAAACCTCAGTGGTATGTCAGTAGAAATACAGTTGAGTCAGGTGTTTTGAATGTGCTGGAAGGAATCAATAGCATTTCAGCATTTTTTCTCTATTCCGGCCAAATGGACTTGGATTTACATTCTTTGTGTGTTGTATCTATTGTAGGGACAATGTGGATTTTAATTAAAATAAATTAGAGTTATGTCCTTATAAATTTTTGGCAAATTTGGGTTTACAGTAGAAATTCAGAATAATAATGGCTACTGTAAATAAACAACTCTAATATATATTATGTCTTTACTGTTCACCTAATCAGAATAAACTTGTGCTATTAGAAAYCATTAAACATGAACTTACAAATGCATTTTATTAAACTTCCAAATGTTAAATTCATGTTSCACTTTCAAGTGTAATTTAAAATCAGTCACAACTAATAAATGTCACTGGGAGTGAAAGTTTATTGGGGTCAAATCAAATGCATTTCTTGATGAAGTWAAGAAATTAGTTTATGTCACAACAGTAAAGATAACAAGACAAAATTTATTTAGGAAATTAATGTGACACAAGCAGGAAAGACTAAATCTGCAGTAGCAGATGGATGACATTCAGAGTTGCTTTCAGGTATTCATAATCTTAGAGCTAGGAAGGAATCACAAAGCACAGGGTACAAGTTCTGAGACAGTGAATCAGGTTGGCTTTCATATTGCATTACCATAGTCTTTTGGCAATTGACATTTATGACAGAAAAAAATACTCCATGAACTCGTGAACTTTTAATTAAAGGATAACACATTTTCTGACTTGGTAAGGAATCCTGTWAGTGTTTTAGTACTATGAATTTACCTTTCAGTTAAAAACAAAGTGSTTTTTCCCCATTTTTTTTAATGACTTAGTAACATTTGACGTCTCATTGCTGTATTGTACTCCCTGTGGACAGCACATTAAAATAATATATCCAGCTAATTTGCATGAACTGTTTTGAGACTGCATGCAGTGAAGTTTATTAGGCTAAGCTTTCAGTTCTGCTAGGTGGCCCTAAACATGCAGCAGTGTTGAATATCTAACAATGTGTATATTTGATAAAGAAAGAAAGAAAAAAAAAATTGATGCCTTACCAGACAGGAACTCTGTGGTTTAGTTTACTTGAAGCCCTACATACTCAATGGCTTTATTAGTTTAGAGCACAATCTTCATAATTTTTCTTTGGGATTTCTTTAATCTAGGATATGTTGTGGCAATACTTTAGAATTTATATGAAAAATTACTTAAAACATACTCCACTTCTTCTGTAATTACTACTTTGGGAAATGACCTGGGTTAAATCAGGGCAATTAAGTGTGACACATATAGTATTTGATTATATATTCATGTACAATCTTGAATTATTGGCAGAGTCAAATTGGGTCAATCTGATTCAGAAGAAACAAGAGAGGACTTTAAAAACACCTATTGCTTTGAAAATATATAACTCATATAACAAAGTTGCATGTGTCAGCAGTAATGTGGTTTATTATGCAATTGTTCTTGTTATTCAGATTAGATAATGGTCTGTGGAAATATATAAGCAGTCTACAGGGAATCAATGATTAATTCCTCTGGCATGTGCATATTTAAGATTTCTTACTAATAGAATCCTATRTACCTGCATTAGTTTTCAGTAACTAGTTTCAAAGTCAACTAACATTGTCAATATTAATCACTTAATATAGTGAGCTTCCACCAAACTTWGGGGTGATGAAGTGTGATGAAAAAATTTTGACAGTGTTTCCTTCTTTGTTCTTTGCTAAGTGTGGCTTTGCTGAGTAAACTGACAGTACACAAACATGCTGCTTGATAGCACAAACTATTTTGAAATGGGGAATGTGATTAATATCAAATAATACACTGATGCATTAATCAGCTTGGTTCGTCTGTGCTCTTTAAAGAACTTACACAGCATTGATGACTTATGTATATATGGGTGATAATTCTACATATTTGAAGTACYGTAACTACTGGAGAAACAAAGATATCATTGTTGGCTTAATTGGAAAACAGATGAGTTCAGCATTTAGGAAAAGGTCACTGATACTTTTCATTAGTCTGGAACTTGTTCAGTGCAAAAACAGATTGCTACCTGAATCCCACATAATTAGAGTAAACTCTATTGATTAACTATCACTTAAAAGACCTTGTAATCAGCAAATATAAATTTAATGGTGACATTTATGTGGATGTTCTATAATTTAGGGTTTGGGATTTTGATTTCTGTACTCGAGGAAAGTAGTTTTTTTCCTTCATTGGTCACCATATGGATTCTATAGAAACTGGCTCAGGAGGAGGAGACATTCAGGGTGTTCTTTAAAACAGCAAAAAAAAAAAAATGTAGTGCAAAGGCCATAGAMACACATAAAATTCAAAAGTACTTGGGCTGGAATATGTGGCGTTTTATTTTGTTTTGTTTCACACACACACATTATAAAGTYGTTAGTACTAGAAGTTTCTGAAAGAGCTTTCATGTTACCCCTTTTCCTTGTGACTTTCCACCTTGCAGTTTTGCAGCTATAAACCTAGCAAACTCTGACACAGTTAGCAAGGGACCCTATGTCACCGTGATAACATGATAGAAATGGGGTCATGAAGTATTGACAAGAAGTGCAGTTGGGCTATAAGTTTTTGGACATATTTGATCATGATAAAAAATATTTAGCAGCAAACACAGACTTTAAATTCTAATAGGAAATAGGGAGTAGGCATGAATTAATTTTCAAATGAGAATTAAATATATTTGATAATAAAGATTAAGAGAAGGAAACAGGCAYGCAGGCAAAAGGAATGCATATTGGGAGAATTTTTAATAATTTTTAATGCTTTTAGATGCTGTTTGACTTTCAGTTTATCCATTCTAGTAGATTCATTGGTAAGATCCAGTATGAAACAATAGCAGAAAAGCTAGCAATAAAGAGAAAATTGCAGCAAATGTACTACTTTTATGGTCAATACGAAGGCTGAATTGCTCATCTATTTTCATTTGTTGTCAATAGTTGCAGAAATGATCCTATTTATCTTACATTTCTATTCTGTTAAATATGCTTTATTAAGTGAAGACTGTTGTGCAAGAAATTGTAGTATTTACATTCTGTATTTCTGTATTGGCAACTTTGTAACCACTTCTAAAAAGTAGGAGGTTTTGTCAATACATAAGCTGATTATCTAGTTGAATAAAATTTTAACTGATTGGATATTGCAGAATCTGGTTTATAAAATCAATTTTATAAAATWTCTGCCAGCAATACTGTGAAATTGATCAAAATACTAGTATGTTTTAAAGTTATGCTGAATAAGGCCATGTTTTAAATGCCTTAAGGTTGTTTGAAATACTATTACACTTTCCAAATTATGATCTTAGACTGTGTTGAAAAGCAAAGTTAAGATTCTGGAGATGTGTTTGGATAAAGAGAATTCTAGATGTGTATGTTTGCAATATGAAGAAGGCTCTGAATAGTCCGATGATTTTCCTGAGAATGCTGTGGGGGATTTGTTCCAGCTGTAAGCAGCATGAGCTCATGTGCTTGCTAATTAACAGATAGATACATTTTACAGGCCCAATACTCTACTTTGTATAAATATTTGGTCTAGAAAAGTGGTTTTCTRYATCAGGCAGTCCCATGTTTAAGTTYCATCTCATTGTGRAAAGCTGCTTAAACTGAATTCTTCATATGTTTCAGGATGACTTCTCAAAAGGTAAGGTGATATTTTGGTGCATATGGTGCATTCTGCTTTTCTTTTAAATTTAAAAAAAATAAGAGCTATACACGGTTGCATTTAGGAAATCACTTTCTCCAGGATCCTGCTTTTTATTTGGTTTTAGTTTACCCAGCTCATTTGAAAAGTATGCGCAACACTGCCTGGCAGTGAAATGTTAAATGCATGTGCTTTTTGTTTGCAGTGAAAAGGTGGGCTGAGAGGAAACTGCTTCAGCTGGGGTGATTGTCTGTAAAAATAAAGGAGGACTCATGGGCTTAATGGGAAGTGGWATTATTTAGCTCTTCTAGTTATTAGGGACACTGTGTGGGTAAGGTTAACTCACCTTTCTGGAGTGGCTCTCYCAGCTGGTGAGCTTCTTATAGGTGACAGCTCAGTTACTTTAGGATGATGATTGATTTAAGGTGACCAACCTGAATAAAGGTCCTCTGGTGGCAGCAGGTTGGAAGTGTGCACCAGTCTGTCTTCTGGGAACAGTAATTCTTGAGGGTACTGCAGCAGAAGTATCTACCTAAGAACAATTGCATCTGCTCTAGTCTGAAAGTGAAGTGATTTTTAGATTCTCATGCAGCAGTTTAACAGTCAATGTGGGAGTATGTCAGGCAAAGTAAGTTTGCTCTAGCTTTGACGCATTCTTTCTTTGTCTCACCCCTACACACTTAAAATGTAGCCTTCATTGTGGTACAAGGCATGAAGTCTCACCAGACCCTGTACTACATAAACCAGCATTTAAAGTAGTTTGGTGTTCTCACTCTGCTCCTTCTTTTAGTCAAATGTGTTTTTCTTCAGTCATTAGTTAAAAAAAAAAAAGTTCTCCATACTATCACTGGATCAAATACAGAATATTAATTTTTAGTAGCAGGAATTATTTAAGAACACTTATTGTGCAAAATTTTTATCTAAGTTGAATGACTTTATTTTAACCTTAAAGGCTAGTTCTGTATTCAATTTCTGATGAACACAACACACTTTGAATTCCTGCACATAAGTATAAAGGAGAGCAATGATGTAACTCTTAATTAGGTAGTTACAGAATTACTGGCAGTAACAAAAAGATAAACCAAAACTATGTGTGAATTGCCCTTCATTTGGGTAAAATGATGCAAGGATATCCATCCCATCAATTTGACACTCAGAAAAAATCTTATAGGGTCTTGCATTTTCTCAGTTTTGAATTATTTTCTTTTACATTAAGAGAAATSTGCTGTGATTTTGTGAGGCAAAGCTCAAAGCATCAGCAGTTCTCAGTGGAAAGAGTTCACACAGAATTCAAGTGCACTGTCTATGTCTTAGCATGAGTTGCTTTCCCTTTCCTATTGCAAGATTTGCCAGATGGCATTCTCAGGCTTCTTCAGAGATATAGAAAACCAAAAAGAGTTTTGTCTTTTTCAGAAAACATGATAGTATAAAATTGAAGGTGATACTTTTCTCCGTCTAGGCTTTCCTGAAGGAAGTATGTGGTTTTTAACTATTAATTATTGTGCATTTTGACCATAATATAAAAATGTTACCATACCTACACATTAATAGTACAAACCAACTCCCAAACTGTCATATAGCTAGGATATTAAAGTTCATAACAAAAGAAATCAGACTTGAAATCTATTTTCATGAAACCTTGAAACCCAAAAAGTKTGTGTGATGGGAGAAATGTGCTGGGAAAGGTTTGATCAACACTAAAACATTATTACTGAAATATCCTACATTTGTTAGTAAAGGTATTTAAGAACATACCAAGAATTTCCCYTTGAGAGAAAATTTAGCTAACTTTTTTATATGTTTGTAAATTTCTGAAAATTGTAGGTATGGATAAATCATAGAAGTGAGTTTCRAATAATTCATTGCCTATAACCTTTAATATAATTTGTGTGCGTGCCATTCATCGAAAAGTCGTATTAATCATTGGTATTCCTTCACAAACAGAAATCTGCCCAGCAAAGCTCATTAATTTCAAATTTGGCATCAGTAGTCTTGGACTGGCATCATTAGCATGCCAAGTGGAGTACTTAACAAAAAGTAAGAAGGAAGCAGGACTGTTGCATTAATATAGTGATAACCTATGTTCCCCTTTGAATAATGTAGCCATTTCTTCAGTTTTATGCACAAATATTCTGTGAAATTTTCCTTTCTCCCTATGAATAAAAGATACACGAATGGCTTTTTCACACAATTTGTCCTAATCTTCTTTCCTTTTTCTTTTTTTTTTTTTTTTTTTTCCTTAAGAGTGCTGGGCAGCTAGACTTGAAAAGCTGCAAAAATTCACTTGCCTGTTTTTTCAGAGTGTAGGATTTAAAGTGGGTGGCTTTGACTTCTCTTCTTCCATGTACACCCAGCTTCCTCTGCTAATTCACTGAAGCAACAATCAGTTAGTGAGGCTGGAAATTTGTTTGTGAAATGCATCAGCTAGAAAGTGTACAATGGACAGCCAAGMTTTGAGAGCAGCCAAAAGGTATGAAGGTCACCACACCTGGGTAACCAAATATTCCTAACCATGCTACCTATATCTGGGAAAGTCTTCTGCAAAATTGTTTATCAGTCATAATTGGATTAACAGCACACAATAATTGTTACTTGGAGAAAAAGGGAAATAATTTGAATTATTATATTCTGCATTTGTATAACAAAGTGCAATGGGCTTCCTGTGCAGTTTGTTTTCAATTTTTCATTCTAATGGAGAAGAGAGGCAAAGTAGGAAAAAAATAATGTTAGCTGCTGGAGGCCATTTGATGGAATAAAGTRGTCAGGAAATATGTTTTGAGTTTTTTTATTTGGTTTTCATTTTTTTGTTATTAGTATTATTTTGTTGTGTTGTTATTCTTTTTCTGTGCAATCTGTATTACGAAAAAAATATATAATTAAACAATTTTCTGAACAGCTTTCATACAGGTTGTGGTGYTCTCTTGACCTAATCAAAATGCATAATTTGTCCTATTTTAAAATCTCTTTCATTTAAACCCCCTATAGGTTTTTCTTTGTTTCTTTCTTTTCTATTCTAGGATTAGTAAAGAAAAATGATCTTTGTATTTGGCATAGCAGTAATAGTGTTGCAGCATCTGTTTTTCATCATCTACTTTAGGTTTCCACAGGTTCCTACAGGTGTGGAAATGCAGTCCTTGGAAATACTCATTGTCATACTCTACATGAAATCATAAATTTAAAAGTATCCAAATGTATTTGCCCTCAGAATCATCATTTTTCTTCTCAGCATGGAGGCCAGCCTTTTCCACTCTTTCTCAACTTCCCATTTTTTCCTACCCTTCCTTTGCAGAAGGCTGTAACACAGGTAGAGTGTCTAATTAATGTTTAAATTAGCTCATAATTTTGATTTCTACTTTCCCTTAGTGATCCTAAGAGTAGTGACTCTCCTGGGGTACGAATTTGTTTTTAAGGGGGATGTCCTCAACCTACTTACTTTGTGTTTCCTAGAACTGGTGAAAATGGGAAAGAGAGCACTCCAACTTAGGTAAATATCAGATGTTTCCTAGTGTAGGTGAAGAGATAAAGAAGTAACTGATAGAGTTCTGCTACAGAGTCAATAAAGTGGACATTTATGAATTTTGGGATGAGTTTAGGTGTGTTAGTATGTTTAAGTAAYGCTGAAGTGCAGTTATAAGATTAAATCTCGTTTTCCCCCTCCACTGCTCTGACAGGTTTTGGTTGGCTTGAGAACTGAATGGGGAAGTAGAAGGAAGCTCATGAATATTCATGTTCTGTTAATTTTATCAATCATCAATGCTGAACAAATTAAAGAAGGTGAATTGTGACATTTCTTTAACCAAAGATTTCTTGGTTACTTAATCAGGCTTTGTAAAAAAAATAAAATTGCAATTTATGTTTCATTGTCTATTAAGAAAAAAGGAATTGTTAGAAGGTGCAGGATGAGGAAGGAAAGGAAATRAGGGTAGAAAATGGGTAACAGGAATAGAAGAAATCCTCAGCAACAGTCAATGTCAGTTKGGTCTCTGGTGCAGTGCTGAGTCAGATGACTTTAACCAATGGGTTCAAGTTTTAGTTGCCTAACCATAGGTGGCTTWTGCCTTTTGGATGCCCTAAGGTAGTTGCTCAGGGCTAGGCTACTGTTCTCTTGTACCAAATGCAGCCAGTCCCATACAGGTATTTCAGGAAAACAAAGAAAATATACAATTGCATGTTCATTTGCATTCAGGATTATGAATTGTGCACGTCTATATTCTGATGTTGTATCTAGAACTTTGCCTTTCCTCCTTGCCTTTCCCAAAGGCAAGGATTTTTTCATGTTATGCTAATTATATCTGATGCTAACAGAGCTCCCTTAATCAACACTTGTGCTTAGCTATCAGCATAATTAGATTAATTATATTTCGGAGACATCCTAGAAATCCTATCATGCATGTATGTGCGTGTTGAAAGTGACATCCTGGTCTTCATATTTGGAAACAAGTTACATATTTGGTTTCATTTGCTTGTTTTGTTATAATTTTTYCCCCTTTTTGTCAGTGAGACACAAACTGATGGAGTTCACAATCTTATGCTGCTAATTATAGTCCATCCACAGAATCAACTTATGTGCTTTTCTGCTCTGACACTATGCTGGTGCCTCTGAGAATAAYGTGATGAACTGTGTAATGTCACACTGCTTTTTTTTGGTTTTTTTTTTTGCTACTTTGGTAGGTCACCTTTTCCTGAGTTTGGAAAGAAAGATGGACTTAGGGATCAGGGTAGTATAATTATACTGAGGTGAGGTGTATTTTCTGTTTTTGTATTATTGACATTTTGACCATTATGCAACCAGTAAAGATTACTGGCAATAATATTTTCTTTTGAGGTCAGGGTTATTGATTTTGGGCTAGAAGCAGAGTTGATAGGATAAATCTTATGGTGATAATACTATTTGTATCTAACTTTTGACAGCATTTGGTTTGGACAGAAAGTTAGGGATACATGAATCTGTATTTACTGAAGTCACTTGGATATTATGCTCATTAARTGATTGTTGAAAAAGAAATTTAAGTGTCCAACTTGATGAGTATTTTGACTAGCATKCATGAGAGATGACTTTTAGAGGCAGAGACCTCCATCTGTCAAGGTGTTATAAAGGCAATAGTATAGATCTTGTTTGTGAGCCAGAAACACTTTCCATAATCAATAGATGAAGTGATTTTCAGAAGTTGTCCTTATAATCACAAAGAACAGAGCAGCTTCATGAGCAGAAAAAAGGATCCAAGAAAAACTTTATATTGTTTCATCTAATTTCATTAAAATATATATATCCTTCATACTTGTAGTGTGGTATCCCAGTTTATGCAAACTGTGACATCTGTGTATGGTGTTTCACTGGCTGTCTGCACTTTAATAAATTGGGGAAACAAAACAAAAATAAAATATGCCAATTTGAGGTTTTCATGATTTAACCTCTTTATACGTTTCCAAAAGTATTACAGTCTATTTTGTTGTCATTTATGTCTGAATCAAATAAAAGGTGCAAGGCAGATGTAACTTGGGGGATAGTAAGGAAAATTAATAATTATTTTAATAATGATCTTGGTTATACCTTATGGTTGACAGGAAGATCACATTGTAAATTTCACAGGAAGTAGATTTTATTTTTTTGCTTAAAAAAGATAAAATATAGAAACAGAGAAAACAATATAATTTTTTTGTTTGCTTAGTTATTAAATTGTGGTTTTAGCARTGTTAGGAGGGAACTAAGATGTTCCTTGTAAAACATATTCATGTGTGATACCTAAGAAGAAAAAGATGACATACAAGCATAATTTGATTTTTATCCAGTATAGCCCTGTAGGAATGATAACTTGTAAAATCTGAAAACAAGTTGTTTAAAAATTTATGTGGGTGTTTATTCTTTTTTGCAAGGGAAAAAAGTCCAAAACAAAACCCATAAAAACCCAAGTGTGACAGACATATTCAGGCATWATTGGAACAGTAACTGAGGTTTTAATTGGATCATATTACCCTGCACATTTTTCTCTACATCCTGACAGCTCTTTACTTGTCCAYAGAACTATGGTGTATTTCAAGCTGTAAATAAGAGAGGAGTTGTAGAGAGTACCAGATAGGGCATTTTTATGAAGCAAAGATAACCAATCAGGAAGAGCACGGCACTGCCAGACTTCTTCTAACAAGAATTGGTTTGTGCCTTCCATCAATAAAGATCTCYCAAGGAAGGCAGTGGACAAGAATCTGGAGGAATGGCTACAATTTCTTTCCTCCCCCCCCTGGGATCAGGAATTAAGTATTTCTCTCGTGTCTTTTCAAAAGTCGTTCCAAGAGGCCTTTTTTAGATCTTAGAAATTTTGCAATGCATATTAAGCTATAGATTGATTATAAAAATACAAATTAATAAGGTTGATATATCCACATAGCCACAGGCAAATCTTATTCCCAAAACTGCTATAAAAAAGGAAATTACTGTAATGCACACTGTGTGTAAATTCATGGTGAAATAGAATTTCCCCAACATATCAGATCGTAATGTTAATTCAGCTTTAGAATAACTCTTGTAAAGTGAGATATAATTGTATGTGCTATTTATTTTCACAATGGTATTTGAAARCAAACATCTTTAGTGTGTTAGAACTAGTGAAAATGCAAAGGAAATATCCATTATTCTAGTGATGCATATTTCAAAATACAACTATTCAAGCCATTCCAGTAAGTTAATATTATATATTATTTTAAGTACTAATTGTTTGGGTTTTGTTTGTTTGTTTGGGTTTTTTTAATGTATTTTCATGGTGATCARCAGGTTAATTTTGTTTGGAGAAGGCTATGACTTGATTTTTAAATATGTTTCTGAGGAAAAACTGACACATAGTATGCTYCTCTTCCTATCTCCACTATGAAATGACTGAAAATATTTCAAAAAGTGGAAATTCTATGTGTGCACTAGAAATGCRCTGATCATTATTAAATATAGCAGCATGTTACATAAGTCAAATAGTTGCAGTGGAAGCACAGATTATATATAAAATAAGAAGATCAGCAATACTCAGGTCTGAAGGTACAGTTCTACATGCAAATTTGAATCTTAYGGAATAATGGCCTCCATGTTAATCAGAGGACAGCTAGGCCCAGCTGGCATTGTTAATAAAACAAGAGTATTTTTTCGTGTGCTTCTTTTATGCAAGTTCATCATATGTAATGAGTCAAAGTTGGCACAATTTGGGTGAGTGGTTTCCTCCTCTTCAAAGAGTAAATGGTTTATGAGTTGTCAAGTCTGTAAACAGGAAAAGCAGAATCTACTAGCTACTGAAGAAATAGCCATTCAAAACATTTTTAAAATTAATTTAGTCATTTTTTTGTACATCTTGAAGATGACAGTATGGTTGTAGTCATATTGTAAATTGCAAATTGTTTTGTTTTCTGGCAGCATCTCAGATCTTTTTCTCCAATTCTGTTGCCTGGCTTGCTAACATAGACTTCATTACTTGACTGCATGTCTCAAGAAGTGATACCTTTTTGTCATTTAGTAAGTTAAGCAAAAGCTTACTGTGCATACATGTTCTTACAGAAACTTACAATATCACATGGAATTCTATGTTGGCCTGCAATACTGTGGAACAGACAGCATCTTACATTTAGAATCTTTAGGCTAGAGGCAACCTGAAAGATCAATAAGTCCAAATATCAGCCTAGTGTCACCACCATGTACACCATCAAGTCATGTCCTCAAGCACCATATCAACATGGGCATTTTGGAACACTTCCAGGAATGATGAGTCCACCTCTGGATATACTGTCCCACCCRCTTAATTTTAGGCCACAGAAGGAGCATAACCTTAATTATGAAAATCACTACAGAAATCTCTAACAATGTTTAAATAGGATTGTTCCTTCTAATAAACTTAACTGCGGTGATAAGTAGCTGACTTAACAATGGTCTCTCTCTTACTTGAAGAAAAAAGTTGTGGTTGTTTTTTTTTTTTTTTTTTCTGGTAGCTTGATAGGTGGGAACAGGTCATTTTTTCCAATTCCTGGGTCTACGTCATAAAACACACTGGCTGCTTGTCAAATATAGAGACTGTAAAATCAACATGATCTAAGGAGCCCTTGGGCTTTGTACTCAGCAGAAATGAGTAGCAAGCTCCAGGTCCTGCTGATGAAAAACCTTCAGTGATTCTGCATTATAATTAGATTCTTGGAAATGTGCTGGAATGATGATTAGAGTGAGTGAGAAATAACATGGATTTTTTTTTTCTGTTAAAACAGATCAAGTGTTGTTTAGTGCCTCTTATCTAAATGGAAATATTATTCTTTGTTTGTAAGTGAATTCTTGTTATGTGATCATGAGCCAGTGTCATTGAGAGCAATTCAGATGGTTTTCAATTCAGTTTAGGATGCTGATTCTCTTTAYAGGCTGCTAGTCATTCCCATGGCACATCAAATCATATTGTAAACACAATGGAAGTGAGGCCAAATAYGCTCTAAAGATGTCACTTTTATAGTAGGACTCTAAAAAAAAAGGTTTTGTGCTTTTGTGTCCTGGATTGTTACCATGAAACCTACAAATTATTTGACACCTTGGTTCCAAATTGATTCTAGGGSAAGAATTCCTTAAAAGACAAAGTCTTTACTTATACTTTTTCCTAATAAATGGGTGATTACCTTTGTTTTTCTGCTCCATTATCTTTTTTTTATTTGCATGGGTGTTGCCTATTTTTACTTGTGCTTTAAAATGCCTTGTTTAGAGAAAAGAGTTTATTGAACTTTAAAAGATCACTCAGCTTTTAAAAGTACTGAAGGCTTATGAATAATTTGTAGTCAGTAGTTACCTTGGCCTACAATTTGGGAACCCAGATGCAATTAATTTATATACAGGAATTCTTATGTTAATTAAGACTTCAGTTTAACAGAAGGTCYTATGCTGCTTTTCAAAGGTCACTTTTAACAAAAATGTATGGTAAGAACTGGAAAGCATGGAAAACATTAAAATGGATTTTTTTTCTTGTTGAGGTTGACATATGGTTTGAATTATAAATGATGAAAACTAATATTATTTAAGTAATTTAGCCAAGCTGTGCTGAGACCTGAAAGAGGATTGTATATGATGTTTTTTTCTTTTTCCTGACAACACAGAAGTAAAATCTTCATGTATTTACCTCTTTGAAGGTAAAGGAAATAGTAAAGTAAGGAAATTATGTATTTCTTTTGATTGTGTGGCATGGACAATTTTCTACAAAATAAAWTTTATCTTTCAGTATGGAGACATCAAACCCTTGGATCCCTGGCACTGTGTACTATGACATCTTTCAATCAGTGATCTGATCAATTAAATAGGTCAAGATCAAAAAGCTGCACTTATTCAGTTGTTGCTGTTAGTCACYTAATGGCTATCAAATAACTTAAGTAAAACAGCTGTTTAAAATAAACACTTGTTAATTTCAAAATATTCTCAAAGTGGAAAGAATTTTCCAGTCTCAAAAAAAGAATCCTGTGTTATGTTATCCTACAAATAAACAGTTTTAAATGGCAAGCATGTCTCTTAAGCAATGWGTGCAGCAGCAGGCTTTTGTATGCAAGTCTCCTTTATGGGTTACATATATTTAAAGATGCTTATTATTTCTATACAAATAGGAAAGGTAAATATGAAGTAATGGAGTGTGCAATATTACTGGTACAAATCAGTACAAATTGGCTTGTAACAGATTTTTTGATGGTGGGACAGAAGTAACACAAATTCAACTGATGAAAAGTTGCATTTGTTTTGTTTCTGAGTTTTTTGTTGGTTTGTTTTAGTTTAAGAGTGTTTGGTATTCAAAAGTGGGGTTTAACTGCTAAAATCAGAGGCAAAAGATAATTATCTTAAATGCACTTATCTTCAGTTGGTGATATCTGACATAACTTTTGACTTAATGACCCCAAACTACAGTATTGATTCCTGGTGGAAATGCTGAGAATAAAAAAGTTGCAATTTTAGAGTTCCTAATTATATGTTACTTTTTTCATTCAAAATAATCCTGTCAAAATATAGAAAAAACTGAACGCTTTGTTATCTCCAAATAAAATGTGTTGATTTTCTGAAAGGAAGAAATAAATGTAAACTTGTTCCATATGATAGTCATGGCTTTTTTCAGAGTGTGTATGAAATATTTTTCACTTTGTTCMTATGTATGTAGAAATTTAGAAAAAATAATAGGAACATATATGCTAGCAGGAGGAGAARGGTAAAATAAATTTAAAAAGGAAAAGTGAGCAAACATATTTGCACCATCGGGAAGCAGCTTTCTGTCTGTCTTGCAAGTAAGTGTAGAATACAAAATTATATGCACTGAAGATATTCATCAATATGTGTTGGGGGTAAACATCTCTTATGAAGCTATTAGAATGCAAATGTGAGTGGCCCCAGAACCGAATGGAAGCCTAATGAGGATTAGAGCCAGCAGTCTCAAGTGTTCAGTGGTTTTCTGTTAGCAGGACACATAGCATAATATGCAATTCTTTAAATTTATCTTGATTCTAAAATGCCACAAATTAAATGGGAAAAAGAAAGTTGAAATGAAGTCCCTGTTGACAGTTTCTTCCAAAGAAGAGTGGTTCAAAAGACTGAGATGTGAAGAGGAGAAGTTAATTGAATACAGCAACCTTCCTGAAATTGTGTCTCTGTGTGTGTAAGAGGAGTGGTGCACATAAATGTTCATGGGATCCCATTGACCTCATCTGCATGTGGCGACATAATCATATTGGTTTCTTGCTGTTGTCTTACAAAGGGAAAGAGGGAAATGTATATTTTATTATGTAAGTATTTTCTCATCTTCATTATTTGTGTGGTTTTTACCTGGTATGTACAATCTGGGGTCCTGACAGAGCCATAGGATTCTGTAAGCTGTTTGACAACAGACTTGGGGCAGAAGAGGGAAGACATAAAAACATTATACATCCAGAGCTCCAAATCTCTTGTATGTGACTTCTCTTTGTGGTGTAGTATTACTTTAAATCCCAAAATAGATGTTTCCAAAACAGTAGACAGCTAGTTTAAGCCAGCTGTCTAAACCAGTGATACATGAGTTTCACTGGTTTAGCAAACCAGTRAAAGCAAACCCAGATGCAGGGTTGAGGATGGAACCCAGTGCCTAAAATTCTGGAGGTTTCTAATAGGCAACAGAAGCATGGTTCTTGATGATGATGATTAATATTTACCATTTTTCTATTTTCTAGCCTAAAAGAAATGAGCCAGAATATACTGAAAACAGAGCAATAGATCATTTAATCTCCATACAAAATTTATTCTTTGATAAGAAAGGTAACAAACAAGAGGTTAATCTATATATGAAATTTTCCTAGCCTCCTCTTGGCAGAAGAAGTGATTAGGAATATGATTTTTATCTTCCAGACCTTTTCAGTTTATGTTTTTTATTTAAAGGGGACACTTCTRTGAAACCAGTCCCAAATAGTTGAGGTTGTTCACACTGGAGAAGAGAAAACTCCAGGAAGATATTTTTGAGGGCTTCCAGTATCCTGAGTGCCTACAGGAAACCTGGAGAAAGACTTGTAATAAGAAAGCTGTCATGAAAGTACAAGGGACAGTGGCTTTAAACTGAAACAGGGTAGGTTTAGATTAGATACTTGGAAGAAATTCCTCACTATGAGGGTGGTGAGGCATTGCAACAGACAAGGCAGAGAAGGTTTGGATGTCCCATCCCTGGAAATGTTCAAGGCCAGGTTGGATGGGCTCTGAGCAACGTGATCTAGTGTAAGGTATATCTCCTGCTTATGGCAGATGGGTTGGAATGTTARGACTGTTTCCAACCCAAATTGTTCAGTGTTTCTATGGTTTAAATCTTATTCATACTTTCCTGCACTACCCAATACTATTTCTGAAGTTAGTCTGTTTGATTGAYAAGTATATATGTGCTAAATCACTTCCTTGTCCTTTTATAAAACTTTAGGGATTTTAATTTGTTTATTTTTCAGATTTACTTCAAACTCTTACCTAAAAAWTTAGACTAATTTTACTTTAGCTCTAATGATTAAGTGTGAAAAATGTATTATTTTTAATGGTATGATGAAAAGTTCACAGAATATTCCAAGAGCTTGCCAGATGAATGTGCAACATGACAAATTGGCAACCTGCAGTTCTAAACTATTTTAGATTGCTTCCTTATCTTGCTTTGGTATATRTAAATGAATATAAGGAATATTCACCATCTTTTTTTTTTTTAGGGTTTTTTTTTTTTGCGGGAGCAGATTTTGTGTTTTAGTACAAATCTCTTAATAAAATGTTCAAGCTTACTGTTTTCATATTCAGCTTTTATTGCTTTATATCTGTCAACATTARATTTCAGTTTCTGCTTCTCAACTGAGTTACCAAGAAAATCAGAATTCATTTAAACTTGTCTTTCTACTTGCTAAGAATGCAGTTTTCCTCCAAATGCTATATTATCTGCAAATTTACCAATCTAGATGATTTTTAAAAATTAAAAGCCAAAAGTCTTCCCAGAGATGACCCKAGAAAAACTCCACTAGATAGTTTTGTATTCATCACTTCCATATATCAATAAAGGAATTTTTGGAGTCTGAAACACATTTTAGAACATCTTAAGCAACTGGACTTGACTCGTCTATATGAGGATAGCAGAACTGTGATTTTTGAATTATTTGTGCAGTCAACGAAATCTTCATTTCTTCACTTTGATATGTTATTTTTATCATACCTGAAATTAGTTGAAGATGTAATATTAATTTTTGTTAACTTTAGTTTGAGACACCAATTTGTGCAGAAACGTTTTTATATATAAAAGTATAACATAGAAAATATTATAATCCTATTAATGCCATAATATGTAATACTGTATTAATAATAATACATAACAGCACTATATATCCCTCCATGTCTTAAGCTATAAATTAGACTGGTCTTGTCTTAATATTTGAAATTCTATAGCATCACATTAGATATTCACAAGAAAAGATTTCTATTGATTCCTCAGCTGCAGCAGATCATTATATGAAAACCAAATGCATTGTATAATCTTAACTCTGTTTGTAGCTACTGGCATGTTTTGCTGTGTAAGGCAGATTTGTGTTCCACRTTTGACTTCTAAGAGTAATTAATAATTTTTTTATTATATTTATTTTTCAGAAGTATAACCTCTCAGAGTATTTYGTCTTTATTCAGTTCTGTAATTGCTAGTCTCTGCTTCTTCACTACACCTCTCTCTTGATGATGATCCCCCTTGGTTGTTATTTTGGAAATAAGAGTGGTCACTACCTTGTGCACCCCAGAAACATKACATTTTTGCTAGGGAAGTTTTCTTCATTAATCAGATACATTGTGCCTCTACTTAACTGTGCTGTGTTGACAAGAAGTGATTCACTTCCCAGGTTTAAGGAYCATAACCTGCCATGTAATATCTAGTGAGATGTCTATGTTTACACAGCCTTAAATCACAGACATTCCTTTCTCAGATATTCCTCATTGCCAGCAGTATGGAAAAAGTCTAAGACCCCCAGTCTATATTTGTTGATAAATTTGGAGAGAATAAGACATACTGAGTGTTGAGTGATATGACTCTGRCTGTCCCCATCTGGCCTTTGGTTTCAGACAGTGTGGGTGTCCTGAACTATGTGAGATAATACCTCTTCTGASAAGGAATAATTTTCTGCATATTAATGGGACAGTTGAGGAGGTAGGAGTGTTTTGTTGCAGCTGCTGGTCTTTAGTGCTGTTGCTTGTGGTGAGATGTGTTGACAGGGACTCTTCCTTGTGTTAGGAGCTAACATGCTGATCTGTTTTTGTTCTAGAAGCTAGATTCAAATGGGAGGGAGAAGTGAGACTCTCCCCACTCTCTCAAGACATCTATTGTTAGTATRAGGTCTGTTCTGTATCAACAACAGAATGACTCTAAACCCTAGCAGAGGCAGAAGAAGAAAACTATTAAATGTGGGCTAAATTTGAAGTGTTGTGTTTCATTTTAAAAAACACAGAGTTGATTTTACTCTTTGAAGTGATRCCGGCCAAGAAGGGGTGAATCTCCCCCTTGAATGTATTGACGTGCCCATTATTTAGAGAGAGCCAGAAGCCCTGGCAGTTTTAAAAATAAGAGTCTGGAATGTCACTCTCAGCTTCTCTGATAGAGTAGGTGTATTGATGTACAATTTTACTGCACAGCAGAGATAGCTGGCTAAAAGGAAAATCCACAGACCACGGAGGCATGCAAAATCTGTCATCTAAATTATTGGATCATGCGTATTTCCTTAGTATTTGAGCCATAAAGAACCTAATCTTGGGACAACATTTCTATAATAGAGTTATGGTCATGTCTAGCTGTCTTCCAAACAGGACTTGTCAGTCCAATGAACTGTACAAAAATCTATTAAGCCCACTSTTAACATAAGATAGTTTTGTCTAATTACTGTGTTTCATTCATTGCATGACTTTATTACAACTGCTTGTGTTTAAAATCTTGTAGTTATTAAAGTACAGTTTAAAATGCTATGTGAAATTTCTTTCCTGGTATTTCCATTCATTTGTTTTTATGAGACATAAAAGTGGATAATAAGYGCCAATCCCTGTAAAAGGGAGGGGGTTTTTTTGGACAAGTTATTGGTTTAGTGCACTCAATAGAATTTTTGTTCTGGATGTCWAATGTGCTGGACAAGCATTTAGCATTAAAAAAATATTTTCTCAGAAAATTTTGACTGTGTATTGGAAAAACTTGCTTAATAATTTAAAAAAAAAAAGGAAAACACAAACAACAACACCACCCACCCCTCCCAAACAAGCAAACAGAACTTTCCAAACTCCAAACAACAAGCAAGCCACTTTTTCCAAAAAAAGTAAGATTACAGCCACAATGATGGCAAAGCCAAAAAAAGTCCTGCAACTGACTGAGTATGCAAAGTTGTGTAGGTGTTTTGTGTGAACTGTAGTGCAGYTACTTCAGACCTGTTTTTCTGTGAGGTCTGTTCATCAGCTCAATTTATTTTCCAGCATTCAAAAAAGGAAAGTATGCCCCTGAAGAACCCTGGTGACTTGACTAGATGTGAGACGTTTCTTAATTTCCTTCCAGCATCTGTAATAATGCACATTTTGTTATTTTTATGAGCACTATCTGTGAAAAGAAAAGCCACAAAAACCAAGAAACTAGCCACTCTTCCAGCTTTCTGCAATTCTTCAGAAAATATGGAGGAAGATACCTATCAGGTGATTGTTTACTAAGAAAAGCAGACAACAGACTTTACTCTGTTTAATTTAGTAATATATTGTACATTTGTACATTTTATCCATCTCAATCTACCAAATCCATGACAAAGTGAAATAGGTAAGAAAATCTGTTGTAGCTGTGGAACACAAGGACTTGCAAACCTCTGCTTTACTTTCTCTGGCAYCCAGTTTATGTGTCATAGTCTGTCACACCACTTGTTTTCAGAAATATTTTCTGCAGCTTTGGTGATGATACAATTATGTTGAATGAAAGAGTCAGCCTGTGAGTTTTCTTTTTCCAGGACTCTTGTCATATTTTTTTGATGCATGATATTCTTTGTCCAGCATAACGAAAAAAATATGACAAACTTGAAGTATTTGGGATAACAAGGATGTCAGTCCTCAGTGAGTGTAATGTAGCCTGCAAGATAGAAATGGTTGTGCTTTTTTGGGTCTCTCAATTGCATTATTTTCTTGTTGCCTTTTAATGTTTATGCACTATTTTCAACTCTTAAATTAGAAAGCTTTATTTTCGTTTTCAGAAATGTTGATGAAACTGGATCAYATATTGTCCCCATGAAACTGTTTAGGAAACTAACTTCAGGCTGTCCAATGGATAGTGAGATGCCATAGATTTTCAAAATCTGCCTATCAAATAGATTGAAGGCTTTTAGGAATGAGTCCTCTAGCACTTGAAGTTACTATTGCTAAATCATTCACATCCCTTTTTCTCAACAGTAAAAATTCTTATGAGATATCATTAGACTCTTACAACTTATAATGGAAAAATCAATGCAGTAAGAAAATTAAATTTTACTGAGAGCCTTTAGGCAAAATGCAATGTGAAAATGCATTTTAGCTTCCCTTGTGGTTCAGAGGAAAAGGAAGAAATGGAATCTAGGTTAGCTGTCAGTGCACAACAGTTTTTAGAAGCCAGCAAAGCAGCCTGTGGACTAAACTCTTGCTTAATGTATTTCTTCCCTGATTACTTAATAATGTAAAAATAACCACCTTAATCTGATCATTTGAAAGGTCAGAAGTCTCTTCTACCCTTTTTAAAACCCAGTCTTTGGTCAAAATCAATGAGTAGATTCATCTTCCCAGGAAGAGGATTTAACAAAAGGAAAACTGATTCATCTGCTAAGGTATACAGCAATGACATCTGAACCCCTGGAGAGAGAGCAAGAGTGAGAGTAGCTAAAGTGGAATGAGGTGATTGTGGTGTAATCAAAAAGAAGTCGATCAAAGCTGCCAACAAGCTCTTGTGGAGAAGTGACATATATACTACATTTGCTGTACTTTGTAATCACTGTAAGTGGTCACTGTCTCTTGCTGGCAGACACATACAGCAAACACAAACTGACATGACAATTACAGATTTAAAGCTTATTTAAAATAAATCCATGAATTCTGTTCTTTAGGTTTGCTGTTTCTAAGTAAAAGAAACATTCTGAACTGTTTTCTGTTTCACGCAAAAATTTGTTCATACAKAATCTRTAGTGTGATTGGACCATATTGCAATCAGAATCATGATCAGATGACAATAGAGGTCTCCTCTATCATTAGAACATATGCATTAMAATTCTAAGTAAGGTATAATTAAATTTTTTAAAATTAAAAATTGATTAATCACTCATAAGTTGTACACATGAATGAGATTAATCTGTGTCAGAATGATCCTTGAAAGCCTAGAATAAGAATTGTCCACAAGTTAGTTGATTACAGTTTCTCAACTTCTGTGGTCTTCCAGGTAGTAGCTATATTGTCTGGATTGTGTAGAGAATTTAAATACTCCTCTACACACCCATTTTTTTTATATAAAAGAAGTGTGGGCATATGTTTAGATAATATGTGTGTCATAATATATTTGGAAAATATGTATTTATATATGAAATGCATAAAGATTAAATATTGGAACYGAAACACTTTTCTTTCCTGAACTTTGATTTCTGATCAAATGCAAATACATTTAGGCATTCCAAAACCTAATCTGATTTTACATAAATTCATTTATTTTTGGGGGTTTTAACAGAAATATGGCAAAAAAAAAAAAAAAAAAAGAAAAAAAGGAAAGAAACAAACAAAACCAAACAGCAACAACTGAAACAAACAAGAAAACAATCCAACAAACCTAAGGATGTTATTACTGATGGCTTAAAACTTTGCATTTCTTTGAAGGACTAAAAATAGAAAGCTCATTACTAGACTTGTGTAGGCTTAAAAGAGTGAATATTCTTGATAATTCTAGTGGTTGATGGGGTCTCCTGTGGCTAACTTTTAAGGTTTCATTTTTCAACCTTCTTTAAATTTAATTTTTGAACAGATTTACTTTTTTTTCTCTAAATAGAGACCCGCATGTCATTGGTATTTTGCTTCCTTACATTTTGTCATTTAAAAACATGTACAAAAAAGAGGTCTCCCAATTCTCTTTTGTATAGTTCATAGAAGAAAGACATTAGTTAGCAGCCTCTAAAGACTAACTAAGTCTGAATTTTCTTTTATGYTGCACATTAAAGTCCATATCTATTTAGAGTATTAAGGCACCAGGGAAGAGGCCTATTTAGAAACCAGTATCTCATTTACACAGAATATTCTGCAATGATTGTCCAGATTCTGTTCAAACCCAGGTGTGACAGGCTAACGGAGGAGCTGAACTTCTCCCCAGAGAAAGAAAAGCTGGTAATGGAAATAAGAAAAACATACCAAATGATGACTTTGGCCAGATGTGATGGAAGTCTTGCTTGTGTTTGTTTTGACAAGAAAAATTTCATGCACATGTGCTAGGAGCAGTTCACCCAAAATAGAATTTTTTTTCCTGATTTAAATTTACTGGCAAAAGTATAATCTTTATTATCAAAAATAATCTATATAAATCAGCTTCCTTCAGAGGGAAGAACGTTAATTTTAGAARCCTTCTGTGTAGAATTTCTCCATTCACAAAGAAAGGTATATCAGTTTCCCCCAGGGTATTAATTATGTGTTTCACCACAATTGTGAGGGAGTCTTTCCATATGTAGTGGGCTGACCCTGGCCAGAAGCCAAACACCCACCAAAACAGCTYTATTTCTTTCCTCCACATCCAGRCAGGGGAGGGAAAATATAATGAAGGGTTCATGGGTTGAAATAAGGACCAGGAGGGATCACTCATGAAATACCATCACAGGATAAACAGGCTTGCATTTAGAAATGCGTATGAATTGAATTTGTTACTAACAAAATCAGAGCAGGATAATGAGAAGTAAGGTAAACTCTCAAAAACACCTTCCTCCCCAATCTCTCTTCTTCCCAGCTCTACCTCCTCCCACCAACAGCTCAGGAAGACAGGGAATGGGGGTTAARGWCAGTTCATCACATATTGTTAATGCCACTGCTGAGGGAGAGGAGTCCTTACCCTGTGACACCGTGGGGTCCCTCCCCACAGGAGCCAGTTCTTCACTTCTCCAATGTGAGCCCATCCCAGGGGCAACAGYCCCCCTCAAACTGCTGCAGTGTGGCTCACTCCTCCATGGGGTGCAGTCCTTCGAGGGCAGCYTGCTCCAGCCTGSGAGCAGGGCCCTCTCTCCACAGGCCTCCAAAAGGCGTCACAGCCTCCTCTCAGGCATCCAACTGCTCYGGGGTGCTTCTCCATRGGCTGCAGGTGGATCTCTGCATCCCTATGGCCCTACAAGGGCTGCAGGGGCACAGCTGCCTCACCATGGTCTCAGCATGGGCTGCAGGGCAGTGTGAACTCAGCGCCTGGAGCATCCCCTCCCCCACTCTTGGAGTCGGCAGAGTTGCTCCTCCTGTGTGTTTTCACTCCATTCTTCTCTGGCTGCAGTTAAAACTGCAATTTGTTTTTAAATCTGTTATCACAGAGGCATTTGCCACCATGTCTAATTGGCCCAGCCTTGACTGTGGTACCTCTGTGTTTGGAGCCACCAGGGATTGGCTCTGCTGGACATRGRGGAAGCTTCTGGCAACTTCTCTAGAAGGTACCCCTCTAGTTCCTCTGCTACAAAAGTCAATGCACCATAGTAGACATTTAATAATTGTTTCACTAGGTAAATAGGTTAAGATAGGAGATGCAAGAAATGTATGTCATCCTTCCTCTAATTCACAGATTTTTACCTGAATAATGTATGGATTTTTATTGAAACAACTTGGTGCTTTTTAACCTCAGATGCAGTCTGGTGAAGATGGCTATTTCCATATTTACTATTCACTGCAGCTTCTCTGATGAGGGAAGGTGAGAAAATGTATGTAGCTGAAGATAAAGCAGCACCTGGTGCTGGTTCTGTACTCTTGGAGGAATTGTCCTCTGTGCAGACATACAGAATTATAACCATGCAGAATTTCCCTGAAAAATCTTCTCTAGAACAGATTTTGGCAAGAGATGAGGCAAAATGATCTGTTTAAACATATTTGTAGCCAAGTCTTAATTTCATTAAATAGATAAGATCTTTACCCATCTCTGGATGGGTGGAAATAGCTTCCGTTATGAACTCATTATTGTAATGCCAATGCCTMCTAATAATTATAGTCATAGTTTTGTCAGTAAAATGATCTGAATATTACATAATGATAATACCTGCTATTCCCTCCCCTGTCTCCTTTCACTGTTATTGTAATAATTTGTTAAAGAAGTACTTATATATTGCATAATTTAATTGCTAGGTTGTGGCAAAGAATCAGAGAATCTTACAGGCTTTTGGGTTAGAAGGGACTTTAAGGGTTACCTAATGCAACAGCCCTGAAAKGACCAGGGATATATTGAACTAGATCAGGTTGCTCAGAGTTCTGACCAACCTGACTTTGGTTTTGCAGGAGTGGCACATCTCCCACCTCTCTGAGCAACCTGGTCCAATGTTTCACTGCCACCATAAAAAATTTTTCATTATGTCTAGTCTGAATCCTTTTTTAGTCCAAAACTGTTAGTCCTTTTCTCATCTTATAGACACCCTATTTAAGTATTGAAAGGTCACAATATGGTACTAATGGTGCCTTCTCTTCCCCAGTCTGAACAACCCCAACTCTCCCAACCATTCCTAAGAKGTGCTCCATTCCTTTCATTGTTGCTGCCCTTGTTTGCACCCTCTTCAACGGTCCATGTCCTGTCTGTGCTGGGGACCCCAAAACTGGATGCAACACTGCAAGCAGGGTSTCACCAGAGCTGCTTTTAGTGCARCCCAGGACAMGTTTGGCTTTCTRGGCTGGGAGTKCCCATGGCTGGGTCATGTCCAGCCTCTCACCCACCAGCACCCCYAAGTCCTTCTSRGCAGGGCTGYKCTGATCTGTTCACCACAGACTGTGTTGGTACTGGGGATTGCTCCAACCCAGGTGCAGCACCTTGYRCTTGATCTTGTTGAACTTCATAASATTCCCATTCCTRGAGCTTGTCCAGGTACCTCTGAATAGCATCCTGTCCCCTAGGTGTGTCARCCCTTCCATAGACTGAGGTCTGCTTACTCTAAAATGTTAAGACACTTACTACAACATTTGCTGAGTTACCCATGAGACTTTTATTCAGGCTAATACTGAACTTCTGGCTAGAGAACGGGAATTTGCTTGACTCAGCTGTACGATGAGGATGTTTTAAAGTCATGCACAGCTTTGGGTTATTTGGGGATGAGTAAATAAATCTACAGAACCAGAATCTCAACCTTATAGAAGATCATGCAACCTAAATTTTTCAAAATTTTTGGTAATGGAACGGGTAATCATTCTACATCTGCCAAATTWCACAGATCTTCAGCCTCATCATGTTTAGATAATTTGGGAATTATTAATCCAAATAAGCTCTATCACCTCACTTTCTACTCTTGATTTACAATTGTAATTTTATTTGGGTTTTTTTAGGTGCCTTGAATTTGTTTAAGCTAGAACATGTCTGGTATACTGCTTGCCCAGTAGTCATAAATTATTATGTGTCAAATCCATCCACAAAAATTTTGTTTTTCTGGAGCATTATTTAGCTGTTGAATGTCAAAAAAAGATGAGATTGAGAGAAATAATGGGGATTGAAACAACACATTTAATTGAAATGGGAAAAAGACACCAATTAAAGCATCCAGCTGTTGGTACAACATTAAATGTTTGTATATACTGGTTGGACTAACTTCCTTTTTTAGTTAGTAAAAGAAGTAGCAGTCCTGGATTGCATTGTGAGAGGTGATGAACGCCTGAGTTTGATATGCAAGCTTAGGGGCTAGCTAGAGGTTAGGTAATGATGTTTTTTACTGTATAAATAACCTTGTGAGACTGTTGTCTCTATCTAAGGTATTATTAAAAAAAATTAGAAAACGTGATATGATATGATATTGCTCAGTAGCTACTCTGCTGCTGTAGAGCAATTTTGTCTGAGGGTAAATGCCAAATAAAAGTTAAGAGTAGAAGGTGATGACTATTCTGGGACAGACTAGTATACCACAGGTGGCAAGTACTCTGCTTGGAAGGTTCTACATTGGTGRATCCAAATATATACTGATATCATTCATTTTCTAAGATGTGCAGTGTTAGCTATCCTAGTGAGAGGCCCACAGTGAACATCACCATCAGACCATGTTGGTAAACAATCAAGAACTAATGTACAGTATTTATTTTTCAAGGATTTTTGGTTTGTATACTGCTATACTTTGGTATTTTAAACATATATACCTATGAAAGGCTTACTTTTATGACCAATACTTACAAGACTTGCATTTTTTTTGCAGGAAAATACTGCACCTGTGTGTGATGTCTCARAATGTCAAGTATTCAGCAGGCTTCATGATATATACACTGAGTCTTTCAGGCTCTGTGGCACATTTCAGCGTAAATTTGACCAAGAATGTGCCAAAACTGTTGGGAAATAGTGGCAGACACTATGGATTCAGTCCTTTTAAGACCATCAAGAAATTTTGTTTCCAGTGACAAAATGAATGGATCCTAAAAAATTTGTTATAATAATGTTACTGAAAATAGCGATGTACAAAAAAAAAAGTATATATTATTTCAAAAAATTTTAAAAAATTACTGAACTAGTTCAATAATATATATATGAACTAATTACTACTTTCTGCAAAATAAATTTCYTTTTTGGATTCAAAACYTTTTTGTGTACTATYACRATATATTRTTTTGCATTTTTAACTTCTTATCATAAGTTGTGCAAAAACAAATTTATAACTCAGTAATTAAGACCTGAGCGTATTTATTTATTGACTGAAAATCTTTTATTAGATACGTACATTTAACATACTATAATTTTTATTTTTCTATTTTAGTTAATCATTGCTCATAACATAGCTGCTAAAAACTGAATCCCACAGTTGGAGTAAAAAAAGATAATTTTTTTGTTCCTAAAACTGCAATACATAACAATTATGTGTCAATTCTTTACTAGTTTATTAGATAGAATAGCTTAATTAYAACTTCATGCTTTATTAATGTATTAAAGCATTGCTAACATAAAGTGATTCTCTTCTTTTTTTCCCAGAATATGGATTGGAAAGTACAGGAGATTAACAAAGAAATATATGACAATCATGAATTTCAAAATTTCCTCACTGACAAGCTGTAGAAGACACTGATTGTATAAATCCAGTCTGGGATTCTGTAGATTTTTACAGTCTTCTTAGGCTGTTTTCTCCCTCGGTTTTTTGACTTCAGAGGTCCAGAGGACATGCATGTAGGGATCCATGCCAGAACTTAAACCTAGTTTTTGAAATGTTAGGCAATCAGCCCTAAACTAAAAATTAAATTCAGAACYTTGATCAGAATGTAGGCACTGGAATAGGACTTCAGTGGATACACATTTTGTGTAATGAGTAGCAACCTCTTCATAGACCACCTATCACCAGGGCTGTTGTGAGCTAAGGAGATTTAATTCTGCAGTAAGGGAATATCAAGCTGTAGACTTCGAATGCATCTTGATATGCTGAAGTATTTTTTTTTCTATGTTCTGCTTAAATGCCTCCTAAAGATTTCAGTTTTTCTTTCATCTACAGATCTGCGTGGGTAAAATCCAACATTTGGTAGGAGTCTACCAACTCCTCATAATGCCCCCAAAAATTACACCTAGGAGGAAGTTGCACAGATCTCTATTTAGTATGATATAATAATGTTAACCAGTAGCAGTACATAACTTCCATCTCTGTTTTTTCTTATGCCATAAATTTGCATGTTAAGAGTTTTTTAGTTGTCTTCATATTTAAGGGAAAAATGACTGGAAGCTTGAATTCTGAGAGTAAAGTGACAGCTTAGAAAATTTTGATTCATTGACTTGTCAGGGAAACAGACCATTTCACTATCACTGTTGGTGGTAAAGTCCAAATGTTTTCAGTAAAGTGACAGATTCTACTGTATGGATCAGAAATAAAGGTATTGTGATAGTGCAGTGATCTTGCTTCAAGTATTTCTTTAGAATTGTAATGTAGTTTTCTGTTTTTTAATAAGGCAACTAAACAAAAACCCCCAAACTTGCCATTTGAGCTTCCCCCTCCCCCCCTGCCCCACTCTCCCTTTATCAGATAAACAGCGTGGACAAAATAAAAACAGAATAAGCCAGAAACTGGCTGGTTTTGAATGYGTATCTGCTCTACAGCTCCTGTGAGAAAAGCAGCCATTTCCTAGTACCAGGAAGAGTGCTAATATTTTGCTGTTGTTTACTGGCTTTTGTTAGAAAATCTCAAAGCTCACAGAAACCTGATTTTTTTTTTCTTTTTAACAGCTATCAAATGTGAACTCAAAAGGTTCCTCATCAAACAGATGAGAAAGATGGCACATACATGGAACAACGTCTGTTTTATACAATCATCTCTTATCTGAGATATAAAAATATCTGTGTGAAATATCAGTGATTCTGTGAAAGAGCTAGGAATAGCAACTGGGCTCCTTTCTCCATTTCTTTCTCCAGGTCCACAAAATGACTGCTTTTCCAATGAGATTAGGAGCAATTAGAGCTGTGAAGTGATGTGAAGTTCTGTGAAAGATATATTTTGAGTGAACTGATTACATAGGAATATTGTAGACAGTGACATCACCACATAAAATTTCCAGAATTCATCTGAAAAGATGGGTTTCTGCAGACACTTGCATTTATTTTTTTACCTTTGAAACAGCCAGCTTTGAAGGTAAATGGCAGTAGGCAAATTCTGCCCCCAAAAGATCAGTTTCATTACAATCCTTTAAATGAGTGGTGATTAAAACAGGTTAAAAAAAACAGTTGTAATATTTTATACAGTTAAAATACTTCTTTTCTGAACCTAACTTTCCATCTGTTCTCTGCTCTTCAAAAAAATCTGCCTAAGAACACATATGCAGAAACAATTAGTAAAGTAAGCATTGTGGACAAAAAAAAGAAAACAAAAAGTAACCTCAGACCCAGAAAATTGATTTCAAGCCTCTTCCTATTTGTACAAGAAGTAAAGGAATCTATCTACTGCATAGACATAAAATTATTATAAGAAAAATAAATGCTATGTGGATTAATTCATGGGAACTCTCAGTAAAATGAAATCTCTTGACAATGCAAATCTTAGATAGGATTTGGTATRTTATTAATTCCTAGTTGTCATGGTGGATGTGTGTACTCCTGCATAAAATTTTAAGATTATATGTTTCTGAGGGCTGTATCAGCACAAGCTTTAATATAATTGATAAAGTGGTAGTAAAGTCAAAGGTCTCAAATTTAAGGGAAATAAAATGCATAACAATCCATAGTTGGATCATGGATTATCCAATGGCTGAATAACAGCCTTTGATATTTTTTAATGAACTATTTAAGAATTAATATTTTTTACTCAGCAGTAAGCAGGTGTACATTTTTTACTTTGGTGAACCCTTTTGGTGCTTGATRRCTTTTTGTGTTTGACTCAGAATGGRCTAGAATGTCAGGCTAAGATACTGCATTTGAGAATAAGTTTGAACCTTGAGTCAAAAGCCTTGTGAGTTTATTACTGGATGTTTCTATACTGTGCTTTTCTGAGYCACTGTACAATATTTGATGCAATAAAAATTAGCTGTGTATACCTTATTTGGATGTCTTTTAAAATAAATAAGTATATGTGAGTTAATTTATACTAATGGATTAAACTGGTTAGACAGAACTTTGCGTTGAATAAATAAAAGTCAGAATGAATATTAACTAATGTCTTAAAGTTATCAACAAAACAGATTAATAGAGCAAGTTATCTGGTGATACTGTGAGGTCAACATGAAAATAAACTTTTGCACTATCTTGTCTTAAATAAAAGTACAGAGCCAACTGAAGTATGTGCTTGTGCTGTGACAAACAGGGAATATTCTGGCTAGTGAAGAACAAAGTGCAGTAGCCTCCACTGGATGTGCTGTTTCTTCACCACTATCTTCGGCCTACATCAGTTCCTCTAATGGAGATAATGGAGATAAATGCAAATAAATACTATCTATAACATTTTTTGTATGTAGTGGAGCAAATGTCTGAAGCTGGTGAGGTAAATCACAGTTTTAAAGTATGTATTTACTTCCAACAAAAGTGAGCCTAGAGAGACTAGCTCTGTGAATAATACAAATATCTGTAGTCATGACATGAATCCTATTTGTGTTCWTTTTGTTCTTAAACTCTTGAAGAGTGGAATTGCTCTAATAAGCARTTTTTGTGCCATTTTTAAAATGAAGGGATTAACTGAAGAGAATGCTATAAGAAAGATAAGACATCTGGTATGATAAATTTCAAGAGACTTAATATAGTAATGGCAAGAAACTACCTACAGGCTTGCCCTTTCCAAAAACAGAGCCGTGAAATCAAAGGAGGTCTTKAGACTTAAAAAAAGATTCTTCAGAGGGTAGGGGAGACTGCTCTGTTGGCTCACAGCCAAGAAYATAAAGACTTAGAGAACTCTAAAGACCAACTGAAGACTTGCACAACAGCAACAGTGAAGTTGTAATGGTACAAATAGACGTAACCTGTTGCCATACYGATACTATTGAAGAAATAGTACATACATCAGTAGGACACTGGGATAAGAGGCTATGCACCTGAGAATTCTGGCACAGCATTGAAACAACTTATTTGCTACCAAGCACCTGTAAATCTACTTTGGTACTTGAGAACCGTGAGCTGGGAAGTGTGCTGCCAGTGTTCAGAGAGATGTTCCAGGAGAGACCTACATACCTGCATGCCTGACATCTTYACGAACCAGGAACCTGGTTATAGTCAGGGAAGCAATTGGTGAACATGGCATAAATGTACATAAAAGAGAACAAGCCTTGTTTAAAGAGACATCTCAATTTAAATTCCTTTTGAGTGCTTTGAATGTGTTAGGAAATGCACTAATAAGTTGTCATGGACATGCGGATTCCTAAGGGGCTTTTTAAGGAATTTCAACATCCATACAAAAAAAAATGGAAGGTCTGATATGGTTAAATAATTAATGGCTTGGCTTAGAGGGTAAGTTCTTGCAGTGTGAGAAGTCACCAGTGGTAGTTCTGCAGGTATTCCTGTATTTTTTAACATCCTAATTCATAAAAATACCATAACAAAGAGAATGATCCAGTGAGGTGAGAAAGTTTGCTGATGGTGCAAAACTACTTAATGTAAAATGGGTGAGAGRGGACTGGGAAGAATAATAGAATAACCTTACACATTTGAATGACTGGGCAGTAATATGGCAGGTGAAATTCAGTGCATTTCRCATTCAGGAACTGAGGCATAACAGTAATGAGAATAGTTTTTTGGTATAAAGTGATGGATTCAATGCGTTGTTACTACTCAGGAAAAAGGCCTTGAAAATGAGATAGATGCTGCATGGGAAMAACAAGCAGATCAATGCTYGACAGCAGTCAAAAAAACAAATGACCTATTAGAAAAGATTAGAAAAGGAACGAAGAATACGACAGTTAATATGATTTATGCACCTGCATAAATCCATGGTTTGCCTCAGCTTGAAGACTATTTGAGGAGTTCTGTCTGGCTTATTCAAAAAAGGATGTGTAAAACTGTAAGAAAAAAAATCAGGGAAAAGCAACATGGATAATCAGAAGTATGGACTGTGTCTACTATTTCAGGTACAATTGCAAGTAATAGTCATTTTAGAAAATGATTAAAGAGATAGAAGAAGTMTTCAGAATCATTATCAAAGAGAGTAGATTGCCCAATGCCTCTTCCATTGCAACAAGCAGGGTTTGTTAAACACAAATTATGGAAACAAAACTGGTTTAAAACAAAATAATGTARTTGTTCATGATAGAAGGTGATAGAGTTCTGCAAGTCTTTGTGGGTTGAATGCATGTTGTGCAAATTGGATGTGCACATTCATGCTATGAGAGCAGAACAATGGCATGTATTTGAGTAGAGATGGAACAAGAMCTTGGAGGAGAGATTAACTGGAGCTTAATGCATAGTTCCCACCCTGAAAATCACATGAACCAAAATACTTGTGGTCTGGGAAAAAATTATGGAATAGCGTCAGAATAGTGCTGTTCTTACTTTTTCCAAGGCATACTTTTTAGAGTGTGGATATTGTGCTAGCTGCACTCTTCATCCAGCTTAGTCAGTTTGAATAGTTCTGTTCCAGAAAATTCAAAGAAAAATGTGTATTCCCTCTATTCAGAAGAAGTTTCTTTTGAGTCATGAGTCAAAAGAATGTCATGTCAACTAACATATCCTACCATATCATATATATCATTCGGTCATGATATATATGATATGGTAGGATATGTTAGGTGTGTTTGGTGAGCTCACTAAACACAACTGGGCTGCAGCCCAAAGATCACCTCTGTGTGAATGGGTAACAGAACTCTTTCAAATTTTGGATGCAAAAAGTCTGAGCAATACCTGAAGGCTTTACAGATGCAAAGCAAAAGCTGCTCTGAGGTTTTTTATCTGGAATTGTAGTAGAGAAGTTGCCTTTACTTCTTCTCATAGTTGTATCTGCTAGTYTATAGACCACAAGAGAGAAGGTATAGGAGGTAATGTGGCTTAGTGGCATATTAGGATTCCCACTGCAGAGAGACTAATTGCTTTAGGGCTAATTTTGTATCTTACTGGTTATTATATGGCTAGTTGTCTTTCTTTGCTGATGAACAGGATGTAGTATCATCAGTTAAGCTGAAGCTTACTTAAAAAACAAATAACAGCAAAATTTATTGTGATTTTTAAAATTCAAAATCATGTTCACCCTTTTGCTCCTTTGGCTTTGTGAACTATTTTCTAGCTCATATTCTGAGCAATTCTGTATAATGCAGTTGTCTTTGATTTTTCCAGAAATAGCTCATTAACCATTTAATTGATATCTTGACCTTCCAATTGACTTTCTAATTGATGTTTCCTTTCACTGCACCTGTTCAACAATTCATTTTTATGTGCTTATTGCATTGTAACAGGTTGCCTTATCTACTGCTATATATATTTTATTAATACATATGGTGCTTGGTATTTTAAATTAACCACATGCATATTTCCGAATCCTTTATTAATTTCTTCCTGTTAAGTACAGTATTCTGAACTAGTGGGGGAAAGATTAAGTTAAATAAAACATGAAAACATGATGCAGGGTTTGGTATGGGTTTTTTTTTTTTTTTGGAACCCAGAGACAGGCATCACTAGGATACCATGATTATATTGTAATTCTTAGTGCAAGTTTTGAAACYGTATCAATGTCATTACTTGATTTACTATGACAATCTTGTATTACACTGCATGCTGACTAGGCTTATATGCACTTGAATGTTTTTATTTTTCCTTTCCATGACCTTACAGTTTGCACTGGGGAGGGAATAACTGGGTGTGAGGGAACAGACAAACAGACTGTGAGATGAGTAGGAAGATGAGTACCACAGCAGGGCAAAGGCAAGGGTGCCATCCCCCAATAACTGAGCCACAGAAGTGGAACAGTTCTGGGATGATGGTTTGGGGCAGCTAATTATCCATAGTAGCATCAAGCCACAAAGTCAAGCCCTTAAGTCAGGGCCAAAGTGCTAGTCTGGTGTGTCYCTAGGCATACAGAGGACTGCAAACTCAGGCAACGAGAACGTTAACGAGCCTGTCCGTACTAGAAACTCCTAAACAAATATAAACAAATAGAGGGTGTGCCCACACTGAGGCTACCTGAAGAAGAGCTGGTCACCTGCATTATAACTGACCCAATCTGAATAGGAGCCAAGTCACAGGGGCACTAAGATGCGTACACAGCTCTGAGACTCCTGCTCTTCTGATCATTTCCTCTTCCTGTTGCCCTTCTGCTCCTACTTTCCCTTCCCCTGTGCTCTCCTTCTCCTTCCCTCACTGGTTCTCTTTTCAGTTCCCTCATCTTCCCCTTCTTCTTTCCCCTGAAAGTCACTGTAGAGTGAAGTGAATGCAAAGCTAGAGATAGCAGAAGCCTGTGGGGGCAGGACTGGGTATGCAGGGCACTGTGCTAGCTTTCCAGCAGCTTTCATCTGTGGGGTCTACAATCACATCCTGGTGTGGATCAGAAGAACTGGATTGCACTGAAGTGAGAAAGAGTGATCTCCTCTATCCCCAAGTCCCACTGACCCCTTTGCAATAGATTCATTACTGTTCATATGTTTAATAATACAGTAGTTGTTTCAGTGTAATAATTAAGATGGCATAAATCACCCCTATATAGTTAATTGCGTATTTTTAATATCAATCTTTAATTACATTGTGTGCAGGCTAAGAAAAGAAAAAAAAAAAAAAAAGCAGGAATGAGCAGACAAGAATAATTGTAAACAAGTATTAAAGGCAGTCTTGCAGTTTGAGAAAGAACATATATCACAGGAGCATGTTTTGCCAAAGATGTATTTTGTAGGACATGACTATAAAACGTGTCCTTCTTATAACTGCATCCCTCATAGGAACATTAGACTTCACCAAACTCAGTTATCATTTACTCTTGAGTGCCTCAGAGTGCTCAAGTTGTTCAATAAATTTCCAGGCACTGTGACTGAAAAAAAGCTATTATGAAAAYTTTCCTGTTTTGCTATTAGAGTAATATTTTAAGATGCTGTATCTATTCCAWTGAAAAATTCTCARAAGCATAAAATAATTAATAWAAAATTAGTGCTTTTTTATAAATAYTGGAAAATGTTGACAACTTATGTTAATGATACTACATGGTAGCAGCATCTGTCCTCAAAARATAACACATCTTTGATTTTAGAAGYTGATTGGGTTGATGGATGAGTCTGTAAGACCAAGCTAATTGCATTTATCTCCCATGGAAATAAGGGTGGACTGTTTATAACAGTGTTACAGTAAATCTGAATTGYAGTTGTTCTTTCAGCTTCTTTTAGTATTTATATTTCAAGCTGCCAGGCAATGTCTCTGGAAGTGTTCAGGAGGTRTGGCACTTGGGGAATATGGTTTGGGTGGTGGCTATTGTGATGCTGGGTTGACAGTTGGACTAGATGAACTTTAAGGTCTTTTCCAACCTTGATGATTCTGAGAATTGCATCATGCTCAGCAATAAAACTAGGGGAATGGAGGTTGGAAGTGTCTGGGCCTTGGAGAAGTGTTATTTTCAAGGAGTTATTTTCTTATAGTTTTGCAAGAGAGACATAGGGAAAAGAAAGACACTATGGTTGGAAGTCTGAATTGTCATACTGTATGGCAGAAATTAAGGTATATTTATAATACAGTCTTTTTGCACTTTGATGCAAATTTATGTGACCCTATCATCATGTGGGCAACTAACTTGCTCTTGAGACCAACCTTACTTACGAATTTGAAGCTGAAATATCTTACTGACCTTTTAGCAATTTCATATATTGCCTTCTGTGTATGATTTCTCTTTAGAGGAGGCYGGTGTATAAGACTTTTACTTGAAAWATGAATGGCATTCAAATTTCCTTTCTTGATGTCTTCGAACTCATTGAGTGCAAAGCGGTTATCTATAATCTTTTATTTGGTCTTCGTTTCCTCATAACAAAAACAATCTTGGTCTTGCTTATCAATCTAAATATTACATTACATTCATGAAGTGTGCTGCCGAAGAATGAAAACTCTAGCAAGCAGAGAACTACTTCCCTGGTCTAAAAGTCTATGAGATAGCTATATTACTTKGTGCCATAAAGAAAGGTTTATTATTCTACTTGGCGAAAACACTGTTAAAAATAGATGGTTACATGGGTTAAAAAAAAAAAAAAGGTAAAGAATTCTTACACTATCTGTAAACTTTGCCTGTTCAGAAATGTAATCAGATAGGCTGATAGATTGAASAGTCTTCTCACAGTATAGCTACATCTTCATCTAGGAAAATGTTTTGCAAACTGTCTAAGACAAAATAAATAGGCTACACTGAGCACAGTGCGTGTAATCAATATTAAGATTTTTTGGTTTTTAATTCTGGTTTGATTTAGAGGTTTAAGAAAAGACCTCAATATCCAGATAGTGTATTTATATCACTGATGCTGCCATTACATAGACATGGTCAGTAAAYCTTAGGTACCAACTAAGTCTGTGCCTTTCGAGGATATCTGCATGCRTTGTTTCTGGACAATTCAATGCCTGTGAGATAGAAATGATGACACGTATACTGTTTTGGCAAGCACTGTTACATCACTGAATCTAATCTAGATAGTAATACTTCTTTATTTTCTGAATTGGGTCTTTTTTTTTTTTTAATTCCTTTGCTAAAAATAAGACTTTTTTGCAACTTGTTATTCTTTTCTGCAACCGACATGTGGCTGTCAGCTCCCATCTCCTCAAAGGCTGGCAGAAAAAAGAACAACAAAGAGCTTTTGTACATTTTCTTCCCCATTACAGAACAGGATTTGATTCACAATCTGAGTGATCTTTCTGACTGCTTCCAAGAGAAAAATATCTTGATTATCAGGAGCTCATGATAAATATGTTTCCACCTCTGAAATATCTGTTAACTGGTTCAAGAAGATAAAGTCTCTCAATCCAGGTGGTAGGAAAGAGAGAAACCTTACTGTATAAAAGTTAGTCCAGCCAACTTGAAGGAATGAGAAGATTTATCGCTTTCTTCTTTTGTGGTAAATTCCTAATAGTAGCTAAAAGCCAGTTTTTCAAAATATCCAGTAACTGGCACAACTTTATTTTCTATTTTCTCTGCTACAATTTACAGTTGGAGGCCATTTAATAAATTGTTATATGTTGGCAGTGTCCTGAAGATCATTTGCATTATTTCATTGAGCTGTTTAGCCTTTTCTACCACCTATAAAGGCTCTGTAATCACATTGACATGTATTGTTTCAAACACTGGTAGATATCCTGTGGTGCCTAAAAATCATGCACATTTTTGCATATGCTTCCACTAAATGTGGCACTTACTATGGCTATATTTTTAATTATACACTCACATAGTGTACAGTGGGTTAGCAGGACATTAGTAGGGCACTTGCAGCTGAGACTGAAAGATAGTGACAGAATTGCCTTGAAAGGAGTAGCAAAATATTTGCTTGTTCAATATGTACAACATACGCAGTGAGACCTTATTTCTCTGGTTTTGTTTATTTCCTGATCTAATGAGTCACTTGCTTCCTTTTAATTTTGTAATTTGTGGAAACAATTTCTACATGTTCTTACAAGATCTCCTTTCAGTAATTCTGACATCTGTACTAAATGTAGTGAACAGTAGGCTGTAATGATATCTTTGTTTTTTTTTTTCAATCTAGTAGAATCTAACAAGATTTTCTCATCATTAACACTCATTGAAATGCTTGAGTAGAGAGTGTTTATAATTATTTTCCAAAAGTTTGCTGGTGTTATTCTGCTATATGTTTTATATATGGCATTATAGAGTGAGCTTCTCAGTCTTTTAATATTACAATTTTTGTAGAAAAATATTTTTCCCCCCTCAGGTTTCCTCCCCTATTTTAATTTTCTATGAAAAAAATGTCTTTCATAAACATACCATATCAGACATATCCAAAATTTGGAAATTTGGCATCATGTTTTATATATGCATTTCTGAGTCACCCATTTCTTTTTACCATTGAATGCCCCAGTAGAATGGTGAGTGTTGGACTATTTTCTTTTTAGTTGTAGTACAGTTTACAAAAGTGGACTGCTGTACCGTTTGATTTTAAGAGATTTAAGTCATCATCATCCAAAATGATTTTTTGGGTTTGTTTTAAGCAAAGTGTTCCAGAGAAACTTACAGAGCTTTGCATTATAGGCCTAAGTAGTAAATTTATAAACTCTTTTTTGCTGTACATTTTTGTAACTCTGTATTTTTCTAGTTTGATTTTGGAAGGACTTTTATTTCTCTTTTCTCCACCCCAGTATCAGAACTTACATAGTATCTTTCTTGGTATTTTTTAGTGGTTTTGGTTTTTTTATTCTTATTCTATTAGAAACATGTAGCAAAAATACATATATACAGTACAGTTTCTTTCGCAGACCCTAAAGCGAGACATTTAGAGAGTCTGCTTGCAATTGCTAAATAACACAGAAACCATATGGTGAGCAGATGTACACTATGGACAATGTGGAATAAACTCTTCCATCAATAATGCTACTGTAACTCTGTAGAAACTTGTGCTCTCCCTACTTCTCCCTCCTTCTTTTCTTTATTATCCCTTCTGCAGACAGGTATATGTCATTGATTGGATTCTGTTTATTACAGGCTTTCATAAACTAAAAAAGGATGGTCATATAAATGTTGCCATATATTATTTTACCTGGTTCCACTGCAGGGAGATAGAAGGGGCAGAACTGCTGTGACTGCAGTTAGTGGGACGTCTTGCATTGACTTCTGTGAGTTCATGATCAGAGATTTTACCCTTCAAAAAAGTCAATGCTTTTATATTGTACTCTTATCTATTCTACCGAGGGTCACTGTCTAGCAAACAGCATTTTAATATACAGCATACTTCCTTCAGCTAAAAAAACTCCAAACCCCAAACCTCGATATTTATGTGGTTCACTTTTCTTCAAATCATTACGTAGCAATTAAAGGAAAGCAATGACTGGGGACTAAGTAGAAAAGTGTATTTCATATCCTTTCACCGAACTAATAAAAAATTTATGCCCTTTTATAATACAGTTTAAGCTGATGCAGGCTTACAAGGGATTGGAAGTAGGATGTTATTCTTAGTACAGAGCATCTGTGTTTATAAAGCAAATTTTGTCGTTATATCAGCAAGTATAGTTTACACTGGTTTATATAGATCAGATGTATTACATACTAACCTTTCAGTATTAAAAATGCAATACAGCAGACTGCTGAATTTTAAGGTGATATTAGAACATAATAACCTAAAAATTAATAAACTGGTTTTGAAATAAAATTAAAAACTTCAGGAAATAGATTTATTCATCTATGTATTTATATAGATTTATATGAGATATAATAAATAAAGATAGATATGAAAATCAATGGGATCTCAGATCTCTTTAGCAGAGGGAACTGCAAATTGCTTTGAAAAGGTGTAATTATTCTTGATGGTTGCAGTTGTTTTTTTTTCTCCTTTGACATGCATTTTTCCAGAGTTTCCTATTGCCAAGATATTATTCCTATACATTATTTCTTTTTCCTGTCACCCCTGCTTCCACGTGAATCTCCTAGAAATGGTGTCATTTATCTTTATTTGATTGACTCTGCTATACCATGTCTTCATGCTGGCACTGCAATGTTTTGTATCCTTTATTATTTTTACTTGGAATCCTGTCTAAGATTTTAATTGTATCTAAAAGACAGTATATGTAGCATGGTGTGTTTAATGTTCTAAGCTGTTGACACACCAAATCAACATTCTTCTAAAATATTCCACCATGACCTCTCTCCCTCTGTATACATATTATTTTTATCTCTTATTTCAAATATATTTAGTGAGTTTTTATTATAACATCAGCTGGATTAATTAGAAATTGTACTCTAGATGTTTTTAATTCTCTTACCCCAATTTTCAGTGCATTGCTGTGAATTGTAATGGTGTAGGCTGCTAACTGTAACTCCAGCCGTTGCTACCAAATTATTGCATCCAGTTTGTTTGGTTGCTTGTCTACATTCTTCTTCAGTCAGGGGATTACCAGTTATGGATTATATATAGACCAAGGAACAGCAGGAATTTGTTCTTAGCATAGTTAAAACCTTGACAGTTTAATGAAAATACTCCAGTCATAGCATATTGACACATATTTTTCAGATTGGCTAATTATTGTAGCTTATTTGCATTCAAATTCCAATCACAAACAGCATAAATACCTCTGAAGTATCTTGGTTGTCCTGATCATTTCTCCACTGCTTCTAGGAACCACAGGCAATGATTTGAGTTTTGGGCTACAAAGAGCAGAGTGAACTGTCCCTTAGACGTGTCTTTGACTTGAATAAGTTTGATACTAACTTTGGGGTTATGTCTTCTTACTCTTGGATCCATTTTGGATAATTTTTAAGTTTGGTCTTGTAGTCTACCAACTTGGTTGCTCTTGATTGGTTTGCAATTCTCTTTCATCTGTTTGAATTATGTGAATGATTGACTATTTGAATGATTGATTACATACATATGACATGCTTTTCTTAAGCTGGGTACTTGCTTTGTTGTCGTTAAAACTGGTTTGTTTTTTTTTTTTGGATTCCCAGGTTTGCGTTTGTTTCATGCTTACTAAGTAATTGTCTGTGAGTTGCTTGCAGCTTGACCTCCTTTATTGCCAGGCACCTGTACTTTCTAAATCTTAGTGTTAGGCAACTGTCTTTGCCTGTACTCATGTACATTTTTATTTCAGGGTGACATGTAGTTCATTCCACACAGAATTCCGCTTGTTATTGCTATCTTATTATTTATAGATACATAAATGAATATTAGAGTTGCATAATACAGCGGGGTACTTAGTAGTCATCTGGTGGTTAGACAATCTCTGTTCCTATTTTACAAGATAATCTAGAGGTCAAGATCATCCTAAACAAGTTTAGTCTTAGAAATCCTGTATTTTTTAGTTTAAGAGAAAAATGTTGATTTCTTACAGCAACAATGACAACAATATATTTATTAAGATAAATGACTGCATTTACCCGACAAACATATGAATGAAAGAGGAACACATCTGTAAACCTGTGATACTGGGTACTCAAACTGAGGGTAAGCTCTTTAAATAACTTTTATATAATAAATATAACAAGTCAGCTTTGGAAACCCAAGATGGCTACAGCGTATCTCAATTTCCAAATATATTTGAAGTATATTGGGGTAAAATACTTATTTTCCTTATCACTTTTGTTTTTTGCAACTTAATATCACTAACTGGATAACAAAGCCACTCTTTGAAAGGTCACTGAGAGAAGTGCCTTAGCACTGGATGAAAGGCAGTGTCACTCTAGACTTCAAAGAGTGCAATAACCATGACCCAGGAATCAGAATCACAGAGTATTTCAAGTAGGAAGGCACTCACAAAGATCAGCAAAGTCCAATTCCTGACCCTGCACAGGATATCCCTGAGAATCACACCATGTGACACTGTCCAAACACTTCTTCAACTCTGCCAGGCTGGTGCTGTGACCACTTCCCTGGGGGGTGTTCCACTGCCCAGCCACCCTCTGGGTGAAGAACCTTTTCCTGATATCCAGCCTAAACTTTCCCTCACATAGCTTCAGACCATTTCCTGTTACTGGTTACACAGAGAAGAGAAAAGTGACTGTCCCTTCTCTTCTCCTGACGAGGCAGTTGTAGACTGTAAGGGCGTTTCAGTCTCCTCCAGGCTGATCAGGCCAAAGGACCTGAGCTGCTCAGGGTATGGCTTCCTATCAAGGCCCTTCA